>NGBS01000609.1:0-112500 GCA_002245135.1 Proteromonas lacertae | reverse complement strand
GTTAATTGTGAAAAATGAGTTCAATAATTTCCACGGAAAGTTCATGGGAGTGTTCTGCTGGGACGAACTTGTACTTCCTATACCCAAAAAGAAAAATCAATGGGGAATCATAATCAATACACTCACCACACAAGCTAGCCCTGATTCTATAGGTCATTGGGTTGCTTTAGTAGTTGACAATATCAAGAAACAATTCCTGTACTATGATTCATTTGGTGAAGATCCTCAACACTTGGAAGAATTTAAAATAAATTTGAAAAAATTAAAGAAGTATCATAATGAAAAGTATGAACTTAAAATCAATGGAGTACAGAATCAAAATTCAAATACTGCCAACTGTGGTTTTTTTGCTATTAATTTTTTGAAAAATATTTTAAGAGATCAGTGTAGTTTCAAAAAGGCTACTGACTATAATACAATAGTGGGTGAAGCAAAAATTAGGTTAATGAAAAAACAATTTGGTTTAATATAATATATAATATAAAATTATTATTTAATTATTTTTTTTTCTGTTTTTTTATGTGTGGTGAAATATTGTATGAGTTTCAATATATTCTATCATCTCTGTATCCATATGACTACATTTGAAGAATATTGGCATCTTACCATTAAAACATCTTTGTGGCATTCTAATGATTACTTTTTTCATTGTTGGTGTGTATGTAACTTTGGGTCTATCTCTATCTCCTAAGTCACAAGGACCTACAAACACTAATATCAAACGTTGACTCATGATCATGTTAATCATTTTGTGTGTTAACTCAAAATACCATTGATATATAGGTTTTCGATGATAAAAAATATAAGGAATTGTAGGCTATATAAATCCAAGTATATGTCTGGACCACTTAAATGATATTTCTTTGTTACCTTGGATTCAAGTTCTGGTAATTTATATTCAATCTGTGGTGGTAGTGTAAGCATATATAAAAAATAGAATATACTATATGTATATGTATAATAAAATATTTTAAAAAAAAAGAAATTAAAAAAAATGGGATTACTAATAGTCTGTGCTAGGAATCGAACCACTAATGCCAGCTGCATGACTCTTTTTTCCTTGCACAGTCTATCAGATCCCAATTAAATAAAAAAAGGGCATTTAGATATACCGTGCCAGGATGATTCAAGCCGAATTTCAATGGCGCAATATTAAACAACACATCCAAGTAGAAATTATTAAACTTCCATAAATTCCTTGTGAAATTAATTTAATAAATAAATAAATAATTATAAATTAGAAACGCAGCCCTCATCGTAGCTAGTCTATCCAATGCCCAATAATAAAAAACAACATATACAATATATAGCATAATAAAAATTTATTCGTTACAATATTGATTTGTCTCCCTTCTTTCTCTTGGGTCTCTCCAGTATTTTTCTAAACCATGTGGTTGGTGCATCATCTTTTCTCACTAACTGCAACTCATAGTGTTTGAATCGAATTAATGAAAAACCTTGAATGTCATTCCCATTGATATCACCTAAATTGTATGAATATCGATTTTTCTTGATTATCTTATATACATTGTCTGACCAGTATATGTTCTTATCCATTTTACGTCTTCTCTCTTTGAATCTCACCAAATCACCTACTTCGAAATTTTGACCAGTATGATCCAATTTTTCATAATTCTTTAAGTTGTAGTTAATTGATTTTTGTAATATTTGTTTTTGTAATTCTGGACTATGGAATACCTCATTTGGTGTATATCCTTTAATTCCTGGTAATGGCTTGTTGTTATAGTCATCTATCACTTCCTGTATTATACTATCGAGTTTTAATTTATAATTCATATCTGGTATAATATGCTTATCATTGTGATCAATATCTGCCATATATGTAGGTGCATCATATCCCAGATCCACCAAGTGTTTGTACAACAGTCTTTTTATCACACTCACTGATCTATCCAATAATGATTCTATTTTATGCTCAGAACTATCTTTTTGAAAATATGAAATTCCTTCAGCATCACATAACTTCTTGATATTTGAAAAACTAGCATCAGCATCTGATAGGATACTTACCACATTTTTATGTGTTTTGTTTCCATAGGCATCTGTTTCATAATACCACTTCTGAAATGCATCCAATGTAATATCACCATATTTATTAGGCATAAATATTGCCCATACTTTTCTTGAATTCATTTCGATAAAATACAAATGTTCCATATCAGGTAAGAAAAACACAATATCCATTTGGAAGTACCCTGGCTTTTTGATAGTTGCGAATGGATTATTTTTTTTATATTTGAAATCAACAATTTGTTTTCCAGGTTGTCTCCTTAAGTATTCACGTACTACATCTGGTGGTGGAGCTATATCATTCATACTAGACAAATGTTGTGTCATTTTGATAAATTCATTTTCATTAAGGTAATAATATTTTTTATATAGCTCATCTAAGCGTGATCGATATTGGGCAATTTGGTTTGACATTTGGTCTTCATACGAAGCCTCTCTTGTTGGATGTGTAATATTCGGTGCTCCATGGTTAATATATGTTGCAAGTGATAAGTTACCATTTGTAGGTAACGGTTTGACAGGATATGGGTTTTGGTTGCTATATGAGCTGTATAAATGTGGATCGTAACTATTAGTGCTAAACATATGGTCCAAAAACAAAAAACAAAAGTAATAATGAAATTCATTTCATTATGATTATTATCTAAATTAATAGAGTTATATGTCTTTATAACAACATTAAAATATATATATATCCGTTTCATATATACATATAACATTTGTTCATCGTTCAACGTTATTTTCCTTTCAATTCACTTATTATGAGCAACTGGAAGTTGCTATACAAAAACAGCTTCATTAATGATCCAAATCCGAGCATATATAAAATTTTATGTGAGAATTTTAAGACGATTGTAGAACATGAGAAAGATTTGCAACGATATAGGTATAATATATTATTATATGTCTATAGCTGGAATGGTAACTTCAGTATAAGGCGTTTCACTACATGGTACAAAAGATTCACAGAAATTGAAAAGATTGATGATCGACATGATAGATTAAAAATGTCCAGAGTGTTGATGTCTGTCCTGCTATGTAATATCATGTATAAAGAGGATCTGGACAAAAGCATCGTATATCCAATTTATATATATTTCTATTTTGAATCAATAGTATGATCGTATGCTTGACCATGCAATGGAGGACATGGTGGAACTGACTTGTATGTATATCATACATTTCGGTGACAACGATTTAGCAAAATGCGAAAAAGAAGAAAACAAGAATTCGAAAGGAGATATAGTTTACAGAAGTACTGCTGAAAGTATGGTAAGTAGTAAAGTCTCTGTAGCATCGTTGTTTGATAATCTGTATGATGATGATTATAATGATGATGATGACAACAACAAGTTGTTAAAGGTGGTATCCACAAAAAGAAAGTGCAGTACATCTAAAGCTCCAAGATTCAAAAGAAAGAAATTATATCAAAAAAACATTTCAACCAAAAACCAAAAACAAGAAGATAGTACTACAGAGGAAGATGATGATGATGATAACTTCTCACAATATATAGTAGATGATGATGATAATGAGGAGCCAGAGTACCAAAATGATTATTAATCTCTGGTCCTAATTGGTTCAAATGATTGATTGTGTTTGTGTGGGAGTGTTGTTTTCATAATTTACATAATTAATTAGCATTATAACAAGTCTTATAAGAAATTTCAATAATAGAAAAATAGATGCGTTTCGAGATTTGACTTGAACTCCATTTTTTTTTTGTTTTTTTTATTACATAGGATGGTCACCATATGTTGTCATATCACACAGTATGGTGGCCATCCTATCTATCATTGGTTTTTGAATTTTTTTTAAGAAAATTAGATTTCGATTATGATCAGAAAGTCAAACTAAGGGCATATATGAGCCCAGCATAAATAGAGAAATCGATTGATATATTTATTATGCATTAAAAACGTTTCTAAGGGTGAAAAACACATAGGGGGAAATGGAACAGTGTTCTATTTCCCCCTATGTGTTTTTGGTTCAAAAAAAGATCCGTTTTCAATGTGTTCTATTTCCCCCTAATACTCATTATTATATTTGTCATCTTTTTTAATAAGAGGATTTTATAAAAATTATATTTCCTCTTTTAAAGAGGATCTAAAAATCCTCTTTCCTCTTTCAGAGAGGATCTAAAAATCCTCTTTTAGAAGAGGATCCTCTATAAAAGAGGATTTCATGCATTTATATTATATTTTTTATATTTATAAAATCAGATATTATCAACATATTGACAATTTCAAAAATCAATTAATTGAATATAAAGATAAGAATAATTTTTTAGACATTTTGGATAATGTAATAACAAATATTTCAACAAAAGGTTGTTTAGATGATATAAGTATTTTAGAAAATGAATGTGATGGAAAAAGTGATAAAGATGCTTATTCGTTTTTATTATGTTTGTTGGATAAGTTTGATAAGGATGGATTTAGTAGTATGAGCGATATATTCAGAGAATCATTTCTATGTATTAATGATATTCATAAAGATTTAAAATTAAAAATACTTCCTTCATTATTAGTTATAATGAGTAGTGTATAAATTACATTATTATTGTATTTTATAGGAATCAAGAAAGGAACAGAAAATTTCTGTGATAGTGGATATGAAGGAATATCTAGAAGATGAGAATATACAAAATACTAAATATAAAATCAAAGCAGTTGTTTACAAAAGAAATGGAAATCATCATTATTATTCATATATATTTGAAAAAAGTAGGTAACTCATAAAGCGTTGATTAATCTTACTTTCTCAGTTTCTAAATTCTGGTAAGTCTAATAGTGTGATAGACGAATTATACTCTAATAGTGTATTCGCTGTATTTAATTTACAAACATTCTCCGCACTTAACAAACACATAACGAGGAGATAAGAAGATAATTACAACTTATAATTATAATAAATAGCACTAACTTCTCATTTCATCTATAGAATTAATTTTTCATTTTTTAAATTGAAATTATGTCTAATTAATGATAAAAATAAACTGTCAAATATATAACTAAATTATTGATTTCTTTTATATATTTCTTAATATTAACTTCTAGCTAGATTTTCATCCAATTCTTTTATCATTTTTTCACTATTATAAACACTCTTTGTTATTTCTTTATATACCATTTCTCTTATCGTTTCAGAAATAAATCTAAGCTTACCAGATTTTGTTACATCATTTTCATCTGTTTCATATATTAATATATATTCATAGTAAGAATTTGATATAGAAGTCTTATTTATACCTTTTGCTATATCTACTAGCTTTTCTTTACCAATTTCATTTACTATATCTAAAATAAATTCTTTATTTATTATATAATCATTTCCAATAATACCTCCATTATATGTATAGTTTTCAGTATATTTTTTAATTTCTTCAGCATATTCCTTTTCATTAAAAGTTACTTTATCTTTAATAGAATTATAATTAGTAAATCCATTACTTACACATTTTCGATGAATACTGTTCAATAAGACAACTTCATTCACTTCTTCTTCTGTAAATGGAGGTATATACATCACCAATGTACATCTTTTACTTTGAAATGTTTTACACTTATCATTATATGCATCAGCTATAACTATTATCATTTTTGCATCAGCATAATCATCTTCACCAATAACTTCTCCATCAGAAATTACAACATATGGTCGCTTTGGTAAACGAATATTACAATACTCCCCTTTATAATAAACATTTATAGAATTTTTTAGAATTTTATCTCTAATAACTTCAGCTAATACTGATTTACCTATTCTACTATGACCAAGTATCAAATAATTTCTTTGATAATCAAAAGCAAAATTATCTTTTGAAATAATATCCCACATATCTTTGAAGCACTTTCTCATAAGATACATACGAGCACCTACATATATATCAAAATCTTTCACTTTTGGAAGAAATGATTGTTGTTGATTTGATGATAATGATGATTGCGGTGAAGGAAATAGTAATGGAGTTGTAGCTGGAACAGATAGAGCATCAACTTTGAAGTGACTATTACATCTTTTTACTGCTTCATTCTGTATTACACAATATATAAAGTAACCTTCTTTCTTCTCACTGTATTCTCTTATTGATTCTTGCATTTTTTCATTTTGTTTCTTTTTCATCTCCTCAATTATTTCATTATTATCTTTATCTTCATTATTAATCTTTAACTCTTCTTCACCATCTAATAATATTTTTATAAATACTCCATTCATTATCAAATCAAAGTAATTTTCTTCATTTAATATATAGTAAACAAAATAAGATCCATCAATAGGATTATAAACATACACTTCTTTCTTAGAATCTATTTCGAAATTTGGATCATTTAAAGTAACAGCTTTAACAGTAGCTGTAACTGTTTTTGCACGGAGGTTATAAGATATATTAGTGTTATCATAAAGCTGAATCTCTTTTTTACTTAATTTATATGCTATTTTCTGTTTCAATGCCATTCTTTTCACTAACTCATCATCATTATCTTTAATTGATTTATAATAATTATCGATCTGTGTATATTCATCTAGATTTCTAGGTGGATAGAATTTACATACTATATATTTTTCTACATCTTCAGAAATGAATTTCAATTTTTCTTTTGGCTGTAATATATCTTTCTCTAAATCATTATCCCATTTTAACTGTAAATCATATTTTAATATAATATTGGATAAATCATGAACTGGTAAACTCTCTTTCTTCATATATTTCTCTAAAAAATCATTATAACCATTTGTTTTTTCTACACTGTCTATTAACTGTTTATAATAATTCCAATAATCTCTGTTTTCATAATTAATTCTATATAAATAATGGTAATAAATTTGACGAGGAATATTTCCATACTTTTTACATATTCTTTTAAAATCATTACTATCATCATCATCAGAAACACTATGAATGTTAAAACCAATGCAATTTACAAACCACTCATTAATTTCTTTTTCACTTAAAGATTCAAAATATAATTCTTTACAAAAATCTTTGTAATTACTATAATTACTATAATCAGGTGAACTTATTGAAATTATTATGTTACTATAATTAAAAACTTCATTTAAAGTATCAACTATTATTATAGAATCTCTTATTTCATTCAATTTAATTTTCATACTGTCTATTTTAAAAATAACACCATCTCTCATTAAATATACTTTCCTTTTATCTTCATCTCCATATTTTTTCCCTTTAATTATGTAAATATCTTTAAACTTTCCATCATTTTTTATCCATACATTATCATCACTATTTATTACTTTATCATCAATATGATGATTCAATCCTTTTTCTATTAAATCATTATAATTTGCATTATCTTCTTTTGTGAATTTAATCCCATTCTTGATTAGTAATTCATCTATTTTTCTTGTACTTACATTATTGCTTATACTTTCTATTTCTTTTTTCAATTCTTCACATTCTAAATAAGTCTTTAAATTGTTATCAAATGGATAATATAAGTAATTATTCCTTATGAAGTATAATAATACATATATGAATGATGTTTTCCCAATACCTGGTTGACCAGTTACTACTATATTAGACTTGTCTACTGATAAACATTTACATATATCTCTAAACATTTCATAATAACAATCTCTGATGTAAATTCTGTTCATTGGAAACTGGAAAACATTTACATTTGATTGTCTAAATTCTAAATATTTCACATCATCTGAACTTTTAATACTCAAACTGTTTACTATTTTAACAAAACTATCTGGTAAATCTAAGTATTCTGACATTTTTTCAGCATAATATTTTAAAAATATGATTAAATCTGTAATATCACTTTTATCTATATATTTCATTTCCTTTTTTTGTAATCTAAATCTGGATTCTATTATTTTCTTTATTGGAGTAATATCAGTGTTTGGTGCATTAGTTTTTATTAATGATAATTCATATAGCCAGTAATATTTTTCATAATTATACAAACCATAAATACTATTTGGTAATCCTAACTCTTCAGTTCTATAAAATTTATTATATCCTTTATAATCTTTTATTTCATTAATTCTTGTATTTTTATACATTGTAATATCATTAAATCCATAATTTTCTCTTTCTTTATAATACTCTATTAATTTAACTAATCCATCTTTATCACCAACACTAATATATGGGTAAATTGGTAAAGATGAGTCTGTAGATGTGGGTATAACTTGTGGAGATAATACTGTATAACCATCTTTAATAATACACATCTGCATATGTATTATATCATATATTACTTCATATACTTTCCCATTTTCTACTGGAATATCATGCAATATTGTTACTTCATTTGATAAATCTCGATTTTGACAATAACCAAACCTAATACCTGCAGTACCAACACTCATTATTTCATAATAGAAGTGATATATTCCATCATTCTCTTTCATTTCTATATTTATTGTATAATTATATTTCTCTTTCTCCTTCTCTTCATCTTCTTCTTCCATAGCTTTGTCTTTTCTTACAGCTAGATGTTGAAATATCTTATTGCATACAACATACTTAATTTTATCACTGCTATCATCACTTTTAGTTTTATATAAATCTGATTCAGTATTGTATAAAGTATAAATATAAGCTCTTTTGTTATTAACAGGATTTGTATATGATTCATTTGAAGTTTTTGTGAGTCTATACCTTTGTATTACAACTGGTAATTTCCAATATTCTATCAACCTAATTTCATTATCACTACTTTCATTTACCCTAAAAAAAGGGAATGTTATGTCTGAATTGATTTGACAAACTTCCACCACTGGATCATTTCCTTGCTTGATTGACATTTTATAGTTAATCATATCATAAATCACTTCATATACTCCTACATTTCCTTTAATACTAGTTATTTCTGTTCCATCAAATACTTCAGATTTATCATTTAATATCTTGATATAAGGATCATTCTCTTTAACTTTATCATAATATCCACAATAACCAAAATCAATTCTATCATCAAATTTATTTATTCTGAATTTGAAATGATAAACTTCACCTTTTTTCAGCCAATCTAAGAAGATAGATAAACAGCTATTGACTTCATATACTTCAACATTACGAATATCAATACAAATCTTTTTTGTTGCCCGTAATTGTAAATCATCAGATGCTTTTCTTTTTGATTGGTCTGCTTCTATAAAATTATAACATAATTGTATGATATACTATTAATTTGGCTAATATGAAGAGTTTCATCTTTATTCTCTTCTTCTTCCATACGTACTTCACCTTCACCGCTTGGGAAACAACAAATACTTTCTTTATCTTTATGATTACTTGCCCATATTCTCAAAATCTTGATTTCATCATATTCACTAGCATTCTTATGCAAAGCAAACAATGGTAAAAATAATTCTTCTGATTTTCCTTCTATTTTTAATATTTTATTGTTATTAATTTTCATTGTTTTACCATCATTTGAATATTCTACTGTAAATATATTACAATCATTTAATTCTAGTTTAATATTAAGATGACTCTTTTTTGCAAAATCATATATTCCAACTAGAATAGCATCTACTTTCTTTCTTTCAAATTCCACCACTACAGAAGACTCTTCTTCAATAATTTGTGGGATTATGTGGTAGTTATAATCTGTAATTTTTATACCTTCCTGTTTCAAATCAATCACATTATATTTACATGAACTACCAAATAAATAATCTATAAAACCATCTATATATCTGAAAATAGCACTCATTTCACAACCAAATAATATAAACTTAAAGAACTGCAGTTAAAGATCTAATTTATGAAATATAAATGAAATGAGTATTTGAATGAATAACCAATTAAATAGCTCCACATGTAACCAATAAGATCACACAACAACAACCAATTAAATCATGTTACAATAGCCAATCAAATTTCTTAGTTTTATTTTTTTGCATGTCATTTTTCTCGTGATCTATGGTAAGATGAAGCTTTATATTTTGTAGATTGATTTTATTATTATGTTAAAACTAATATTTTAATTTTAGCTGATATGATGTAGATGAGAAATAATTTTTTTTACTCCAAACGGGCTTAGAATCTTTAATTGTTATTGTTGTTACTGTTGGAATTCATGTTATGAGAGTGATAATATATTACTTTTTATGGTTTATATAAAATAAGACATATCTACAATATTTCTAAAGAACAATCATCTCCAACTGATAATATTTCATTCTTCGCATCACTATCATTTGACACTTTTACTATTTATTTTTTATGCCTCAGTTTTTCTCCAGAAAATACAATTTATTTATTCTTATCATAAGTTATATATTTATTCAGATTATCTTTTTTAATTTGGCTAACAGATGAGATATGAACAGATTAAATTGAATGAAACAGCAAATCAAGATGGTGTCTAGATGTTGATTATCGTAGCTAATCGTTAATAATATATAATCTTATTATCTTCTTCAAATTTTGCTAATACAATACAATACATTAAAATACAACACAATACATAGAATTTTCTAATCTTTCTTGTTTACATTGTATATTTGAAATGACAGATAAAGGGATTAAATTAAGTATTACTAATGAAAATGAGTATATTGAAGAAAAGAAAGCTGTATCAGAGAGTAATCTTTCTACTAAGTGTTCTGTTATCAATGAAGTAGATAAAAATAGTTCCGATGGAGATGAAATCACCACTGTTGAAAGTGAAAAAGATATAAAAGAGAGTATATTAAATAGTCTATTGTTTTTTATAGAGTATTGTGATGCCAATGAATGGTTAAATGGTAGTAGAGTACTAAAAGCTGAAGATCTGCGAAATATATCAAAGTATTCGTCAAATTTAAGTGAATTAAGTGAAATTACTATACACTGTGAAAACAACAAAAATGATGATAATATTAAGTGTTTTGGTGAATATAAAGAGCGATATTACAACAATTTAAAGAGGTTAAATATAGAAAGTATAATAATAATTAATATTTATTAATGAATAGCATTTATTCCATATATGAGTGATGAGATGATAAAATGTTTAAATAGTTTATTGAAAAATTCTCCCAATCTGGAGCATATCTCGTTTGTTAATATTTGCTACAAGAGTGGCAATATTAAATCATTATTAAACGATGTAAATATTAGTAATATAATAACATTTGAATTACATCATACTTTTACATTTGATAAAGATGGTAGTATCTATAATGAATTAAAAGATAAGATATGTGAGCTAAACAAATTAAAAAGCATTATAATTGAATCATTTTTGTATGATGATGTGTTAAATATACTTTGTTTATTACCAAATAAAAAGAATATAGAAAACTTGGAATTGTTTGGTACAAGTGTTAATAATGAGAAATTTACTGATGTGATTAGTGAATTCCATAATTTGAAGAAATTTAGTTTTAGTTATAGTTGTATAAAGAATAGTATAATGATTGATTTAATAAACAAACTTCCAATTAGAATAGAAACATTACATTTTGATGGTGTATGTAATGAAATTATAAATGATGAAGATGAGATAATGAGCATTGAAATAGAGAGATTAATATACCGAAATAATAAACACTTAAAAAGACTGAGTTTGATGAACAATGATCAATATATAAAAAGTAATCATATAATAATAAAGAACTTGAATAAGTTTAGTGAATTGAGTTTCGATATGATGGTAATACAGTTGCAGGAGTAGATATAAATGAACTATGTAAAGAAATAAAGCATTTATCAAAATTAGAAGTTATTAGTTTAAATGTATGTGGTATATATAACAAATCATTTGAAGAGTTATGTAATAGTTTATGTGAAGTTCCAAAGTTAAAAGAATTATATATAAGTGGTAATAAGATAAGTGATATAAATGCCTTTTTAAAGAATATAGAAAAATATGAATCGCTGGAATCATTATACATGTGTGGAGAATATTTAAAATATGAAGATATGATAGAATTACTTGATAAAATATTAAAGTTAAATAATTTAAAAAGATTAAAAATTGATGGTATATATGAATATAATCTATTATAATTAGAAGTAAAGTTGAATGAAATAGAAAACGAAGAATTAGAAAAGAAAATATCAGAAATGAAAGAAAAAGAAAAAGAAATTGAAATTGAAAGAGTAGTATTAACAGATAAAAAAGTCCATACAAAATATAATGAAGATTATACATTAGCATATCACTTTGGCTTTAGATGTGGATATGAAAGCAAAAATTTTGAAAAGAATTATAATTTATTTGATGTAGAAGATGCTTTAAATGGATTTAAAGATGGTTATAAGAAAGGTGATGAATATCGCATGAAAGAATACTCATAATTTCAAATTGTACAAAAGGATGGTTCAATAATCTAGCAGATGTAATTGATAATGCATATGATAAATGTTTTTATCATAACAGTTTTTAATTATGATTACCAGATTTAGTTATATTTATTTATTTATTCCTTTCATCATAATTATCTATTACATCTCCATAATATTCATAGTTGTCTAGATAGGAGCTTTTTATTTCTTTTAATTCATCGTCACTAACTCTTAATCCTTCTTTTATAGATTTATACTTTGCGAATGTTATTTTGTTTTTACCATTATCACATTGGTACTATAGGACAATAATTTTTTTGTTTTTACATTTGTATTCCTGAAGCGATGAACATTGTAATTGAATCGAGCGATGTTAGTATAGGAGATGATGATAGAGTGAATAGAAGTGAATCTGAGAGTGATGATAGCTGTACTAGTTTATTTATTAATGAAATAGATATGGAAAGTTCCGATAAAGGTGAATGCGCAAGCTGTAAAAGGAATTGCAAAATAAAAATAAGTATAAAATTAAAAGTATACTTTGAGTAGACTGCTGTGAAAATGTATTGGAAAGTGATAATATGTTCAAATATCCCGTGAATGGAAGTGATACGAGTGAAGTTAGTTTAAAGTGTGTGTTAAAATCAGCTAAAGAAGCTGGTAGTGCTGAGTGTGAGTGTTTTAAAGATATTGAAGAGAAAAGTTATGTAAATGTGAATAAGATAACAATAGAATGTATAAATATATATTTAATAATAATAATAATAAAATAGTCGATATTAATTGTGATAAAAGCATCAAATGGTTAAATAGTGTATTGAAAAAGTGTGAAAAAGTAGAACATATATCATTACATCATTTTTACTATAAGAATGGTTGTATTTAATCATTATTTGAAAATGTAGATTTCTCCAACATAAAATCGTTTGAATTTTATCATGTTGTAACATTAGATGAAAATACCAATGTAGGTAATGAATTGAAAGAAAAAATGAATGGGTTAAAGAATATAAAGAATATTCGTTTTGATGCAATATCGTATAAAAGTGTAGAAAAAATCTTCAGTTTATTATCAAATAAAGATATTGTAGAAAGTATTGAATTGGCTGATATTAGAATAAAAAATGATAAAATATGCGATGAGATTAGTAAATTCCAAAACCTAAAGAAATTTAATTTTAGTGATAATCCTATAAAGAGAAGTATAATGGTTGATTTAATAAGAAAACTTCCAAGTGGAATTGAAACGATAAATTTTGATGAAATATATAATTTATGTGATGTAGATGATGAAAATGAGATAGTAAGTAATGGAACCGAAGCATTAATAAAAAGAAATAACCAAAATTTAAAAAGACTTAGTTTGATAAACAGCAATGGATATATAAAAAGTGTTCATATAATAATTGATAATTTAGACAAGTTTAGTGAATTGATGGAAATTTGATTTGATTATAATCGAGTTAGTGGATTAGATATAAAAAAATTATGTATAAAAATAAAGAAATTAAAAAATTTAGAAGTTGTTAGTTTAATGAAATGTAATATATGTGATAAGTCATTTGAAGAATTATGTAAGAGTTTATGTGAAGTTGCAAAGTTAAAAGAATTATATATAAGTGGTAATACGATAAGTGATATAAATCCATTAATTGATAGTATAAATATAAATGTTTAGAATACTTATCTAACTTCATATTTTATATCTTCTCCATACATACATAAGTTTAAAATAATGAAATTTGATAGTATATATATAATTTATAATTATTATATAATATGTAGAAATAAAATTAAGTAAATGCAAACTTATTGACTTAGAAAAGAAAGTTGAAGAATTGAAGAAAAAGAATATAGAAATTACATATGAAAAAGTAAAAATAACTGATAATATAGATTAATTAAAATATATTATAGAATATATATTATCTTATCGAAATGGATATATATGTGGACTTTGTGGTTTAAGTTATGAAGATAATTACTATATGTATGATACTAAAGAAAGTTTAAAAGGATTTAATGATGGTTATGATGATGGTGAAGAATATATAGAAGAAAGTTTAAACTAATTACTATTATTATATTACTGTCTACATATGTTTTTTTGTTTTATTAATTATTTTGAAGTTGAGTTAAGCAAAGGACTTACTTTTATGTTTTGTCATAAAGTACATAATGGACAATAATCACCTTCTGAACATGATAAACTTTCTTTCTTCTACTATTATTAAACCATTCTTAACTTTAGCAATAATGACCGCTTATGCATGGTTGAGTTATATATAACATATATATGAGAATTAGACCCAATGTCAGAACTTATTGATTATTTCTAAAATGTTGTTAAATTTAATTTTATACACTTTTTCAATATTCATACGAGAATAATACAGATTCCTAATTAATAATCAACCATTTCTAATAAGAACACATTTCCTAAATACAGAGAGAGTTAGTTCAAAATATTATTGATTAAAAAAAACAATAGTTCGTAACGTATAAGATTAATAAATGAATAGTAAATATTTTTGAAAAGTAAGTTCCACAAAAGTGTTAATCTAAACCTCTTACACCAAAATAAGCCAATTTGAAATAAGACAAACATTTTAGAGAGATATTTAATACATAACAACAAAAAAGACACAAAATCTATAAAATATAAGAGATTAAACACAATAAGGGTTTCTATTTAGTTTTTGGGTGTTTCTTTTAGAATGTTGCACAGTAATAAATCTACCTTTGATATTCGTTCCATTTAGTCGTTTAATCGCCTGATCTACACTTTCAGCATTCACGTAATTCACATACGCATAATCAGGTAATTTATTTTGCACTTTCTGTCGAAACACCTTCGCACTGTCTATCTCACCAATTTCACTAAATTTCTTTCTTATATCATCTTCTGTTACATCTGATGATAAACATCCTACAAATACTGTATTTAAATGTCTTTTCACTTTCTTTTCTTCTCCCCATTCTAAATGAATTATCTTATGATCGAATTCTTTTCCATTTAAATTCTTCATAGCTTTATCTGACATTTCATTATCTTTTAATATAACTTCATAACAATTAGTAGATAAATCGGTTATGGATTTTACTTCATAATTCTCAAATATACTTTCAACTTCTTTCTTTTCAAAATCTTTTATTATTATTGGATTAACTATTGTGTATAACGTACTAGAAGAAGAAGAAGAAAATGATGATGGTTGTGGATATGAATTTGGTTTTCTTTCATCATTTATATTTAAATCATTCATTCTTTCACTCATTTCTTTATATGGTTGTAATGGTGTTGGAGCTGACATTGGTTTGATATTTACATCTTTATTCCTATTATCATTTATATTCAATTTTATTGTGTCATTCTTATCGATTATTACTTTAATTGGTAAACCATCAATTTCTGCATCTCCTAATATTATTTTTACAGTTTCTAATGCTTCTTTTTCTTTGAATATTATACAACATCGACTTCTTTCATTTGGATTTATTGGTCTTTCTATTTCTATTGATTCTATCTCTCCAATTATACTGCATATATTTCGGATCTTTTCTTCTTCTACATTATAAGGTAAATTATCTAACACTACTTTATTCTTTTCTATCTTTATTTTACTCCAATCAACTAATATTTCATCTCCATTTAATTTCAATCCATTAAACTTTTGAATTGCTTTTATTGCTGATTCTTTAGTTGAATATTCAATTAAGGCATATCTCTTTTCATCTTCATAGATATTTACAGATTTTAAATTTCCAACAATACTAAATATATCAGATATTTTCTTTTCATTAATCGAAGGATTTAGTTTATCTATTTGAACAACATATGAATCTTTTACTATTTCTTCATTTATTGGTAATAATCTATTTACATCCTGTGTTTTATTATCTGTTAATGCATTTGTATTAATAGTTAAATTTGAATCAATTACTGAACGATTTGAAGATGATATAAGACTGGTTGTATCAGAACTTATTAAACTTCTTTTATTTTCAATTTCAACTATTGAATTGCCATTATTATCATCTCTCTTATTTTCATTATTTTCATTTTCTACACTACGTTCACTACTACTTGATTCTATCTTTTTTTTCTTTTTATGCTTATCTTCTTTATCTGTTGAAGAATTATAAGGAGGATATGCAAGTTGTTGATTAAATTGTTGAGAATAAGCATTTGAAGGAGGAGATGGTGGATAATAATATTGTTGTTGCTGTATAGTATATGGTAATGGATAAACATATTCACGAGATGGAGGTATTTGCTGTGTTTGATAATATGTTACACTTTGATAAGCAACACCAACACCATAATCACTATGTGCACCTGGTTGCCATGGACCATATTCTTGCTTTGGTTGATTGATTGTAGGATGACGTGGCAATTTATTATCAAAATTATTACAAGGATTTGCATAACGATTTGAAATAATGAGATGAGAATTATGTACACATACATCTTTCTGACATTGAGTATGAATTTGAAGATTATAAGCCAGATGCTGTTGTCCACTCCTAGATATGCCTAAGAATTTATGTTTACTACAACCAAAAGTTTTAGAAACGCTTCTATTGGTTTTCGCATGATTTAATATTATCTGCTCGTTATTTGTATTTTTTCCTTTTTCTTTTTCTTGTGTATATAAATCAATTTCACAGTTATCAAGCTCAATTTTTAAAAAATTAACTGAAATTTAAAAAGGATAACAAGCTTGCCTTGGCTTGTTCTAAAAAAGTGTTTTTGCAGATAATATAATAATATCACCAGCATTTAATTTTATATATGTGATGAAAAGGTTATTCTTCTCACACTATACAATTATTACATATAAATTCGTATTTAAATTACAATCAACGAACAACAGACTGCTTAAAGGTAAGATTCATTTAGTTTTTGCGTGTTTTTTCTTAGAATATTGCACAGTAATAAATCTACCTTTGATATTCGTTCCATTTAGTCGTTTAATCGCCTGATCTACACTTTCAGCATTCACGTAATTCACATACGCATAATCAGGTGATTTACCTTGTACTTTCTGTCGAAACACCTTCACACTGTCTATCTCACCAATTTCACTAAATTTCTTTCTTATATCATCTTCTGTTACATCTGATGATAAACATCCTACAAATACTGTATTTAAAGGACGTTTAATTCGCTTTTCTTCTCCCCATTCTAAATGAATTATCTTATGATCGAATTCTACTCCATCTAAATTCTTCATAGCTTTACCTGACATTTCATTATCTTTTAATATAACTTCATAACAATTAGTAGATAAATCGGTTATGGATTTTACTTCATAATTCTCAAATATATTTTCAACTTCTTTCTTTTCAAAATCTTTTATTATTATTGGATTAACTATTGTGTATAATGAACTAGAAGAAGAAGAAGAAAATGATGATGGTTGTGGATATGAATTTGGTTTTCTTTCATCATTTATATTTAAATCATTCATTCTTTCACTCATTTCTTTATATGGTTGTAATGGTGTTGGAGCTGACATTGGTTTGATATTTACATCTTTATTCCTATTTCCATTTATATTCAATTTTATTGTGTCATTCTTATCAATTATTACTTTAATTGGTAAACCATCAATTTCTGCATCTCCTAATATTATTTCTACAGTTTCTAATGCTTCTTTTTCTTTGAATATTATACAACATCGACTTCTTTCATTTGGATTTATTGGTCTTTCTATTTCTATTGATTCTATCTCTCCAATTATACTGCATATATTTCGGATCTTTTCTTCTTCTACATTATAAGGTAAATTATCTAACACTACTTTATTCTTTTCTATCTTTATTTTACTCCAATATACCAACAGTCTTTCTCCATTTATCTTCAATCCATTAAATCGCTGAATTGCTTTTATTGCTGATTCTTCAGTTGAATATTCAACTAAGGCATATCTTTTCTTATCTTCATAGATATTTACAGATTTTAAACTTCCAACAAGACTAAATATATCAGATATTTTCTTTTCATTAATCGAAGGATTTAGTTTATCTACTTGAACAACATATGAATCAGTGATTTCGTTTATTGGAGATAATCTACCTTCATCTTTACTTTGATCAATTGAATATATATTGTTTGAAACACTAATAGTTGATGAAGATGAAACAGAATCAATACCTGATTGAACGGAATTAATTGTTTTAACTTCACTATTTACTTCATTTATAGAATCATAATTATCATTATTATTATTTAAATTCACTTGAAAGATTGGTGGTGGTTCTACACTACTTTCACTATCACTATCACTTTCACTTGATTCTATCTTCGATTTCTTCTCTTTTCTTTTCTGTTTATCTTCTGTATTAACTACAGAACTATCAACACTATATTGTGGAGGAGGAGGTGGAGGTGGAAGGTAAGTGTAAGAATTATATCCATTTATATCACTAGGTGGAGGTGGATAATATGGCTGTGTTTGTACAAATGGGGATGGTATATAATATGGTGGTGGTGGTTGTAGATATTCATCTTGGGGATATTCTTTATTATGGTAAAAAGCTTCACCTTGATATCCTATACCAATTCCACTTCTAGGTTTATTGTTCGGCTTTATTTCCTTATGTGGATTGAATGAAGCAGGATGTCTTGGTGGTTGAGGTATATATCCAGTTGCATATTGATTATAATAATCAGCAGGAGGTTGTTGATTAAAATTATCTGGACTATAAGCTATACTTCCTGTATAGTAAGGATTTGTATATGGATCATCCTGAGGTGGTATATACTGTGAAGTAGGTTGAAACGGTGGTTGATAGTATGTTTGAGTATTTTGTTGGTAACTCATCTCGTTAGCTTTTCTTATAAACTTGTTTTCTTTAACTTTACTTTCTTCTGGTTTTATATAAGGTTTAGCGTTAGGGTTTAATATTGGTACAGTATCTTGCATATTGATTTTTTTTTAATGTCTTTTAAGCGTTTATTAGAACGATATAAGCTATGTAAATAAAATAATCAAAATGATTGTATAACGAATATAATTTTAGTCGTTTCTAATGCATGTAATTAAATAGCTTTTCTATACTAATATAGCCTCAAATGCAATATATGCTTGATTAAGGTTTGAATTTAATTCTTTTTTCATGCGATATTGTTATAAGCTTTTATTTTTCACACTATTTTTCAAAAATACTGTATGTTAGAAATATAAATGTAAAGTGATATACACATTCGATAATCTGTGTAAATACTTGTTAGACAGCGCTTTGTTAATAAAACATCATCTATCAACTCATATATTCCTGTATTATATCTAAATGCTTTGATAGATGCGAATTATTAAATCTAGATGTGAAGTTAGTTGAATTTATAACTACTAAACATACTATTAATATACCATATGTGCGTTATCATTTTTGTTAGTAGAGATGTATTTATACTTAATCCAACTGAAAGAATATTTCAACTTCTCAAGATAAATATTGTTGTTTGTTAGCTTTATTGTAATAATAATAATAATGCAATTAATATAAATAATTTGTTAGAATAAGAGTTTGTAGTTTAAACATACACTTTATGGAAAGTTTCGTTTTTCTGTATGTAAATAATTTTAACATACAAAATAATCATAAAATATACATATATAAAACTTTATTTTCCTGCATTTATCAAATTATTATTACTTTTTATGTAATATTAGATAAGATTGCTAATTCAATCATTTTAATTGCTTAATGATAAGATTTACTTATTTTTTTGCGTGTTTCTTTTTAGAATATTGCACTGTAATAAATCTACCTTTGATGTTTGTTCCATTCAAAATTTTAATTGCTTGATCTACACATTTTGAATCAACATAATTCACATATGCATAATCTGGTGCATCTCTCGCTCCTTTTTGTCGAAATATTTTCAGACTATCTAGTTCTCCTATTTCACTAAATACTTTGCTTAAATCAGCTTCTGTAACTTCAGGAGATAAACATCCTACAAATACTGTATTTAAATTTCGTTTCACTTTCTTTTTTTCTCCCCATTCTAAATAAATTATCTTATGATTAAACTCTGCTTCATCTAACTCTTTCATTGCTTTATTACATATTTCTTCATTCAATAAGGCAACTTCAAAACAATTTGGAGAAATTTCTTCAATACTATTAATACCATAATTCTCAAATATAATTTCTACTTCTTTTTTCTCAAAATTCTTTATTTTTATTAGCCTAACTGTTGCATGTAATGGTTTATTAAGCATTGGCCAAGTATAAGGTTTTTTATTATCTTCATTTTCATCTTTTATTTTAGATGGAACTGTTTTTGGTTTTACATCATGATCAACTTTCTCATGTTGATATTGAGGTGGATCTTCATTTGGTTTTTCATTGTATTGATCTTTTGGAATTGAATTTGGTTTTCTTTCATCATTTATATTTAAATCATTCATTCTTTCATTCACTTTATCAACTTCTGTATTTTCATTTGTTTCTTTATCCTTTCTATTTCTATTCAATTTTATTGTGTCATTCTTATCGATTATTACTTTAATTGGTAAACCATCAATTTCTGCATCTCCTAATATTATTTCTACAGTTTCTAATGCTTCTTTTTCTTTGAATATTATACAACATCGACTTCTTTCATTTGGATTTATTGGTCTTTCTATTTCTATTGATTCTATCTCTCCAATTATACTGCATATATTTCGAATTTTCTCTTCTTCTACATTATAAGGTAAATTATCTAACACTACTTTGTTCTTTTCTATCTTTATTTTACTCCAACTAACATAAAATTTATTTCCACTAAATGTTTTACCACTCAACTTTTGAATTGCTTTTATTGCTGATTCTTCAGTTGAATATTCAACTAAGGCATATCTTTTCTTATCTTCATAGATATTTACAGATTTTAAATTTCCAACAATACTAAATATATCAGATATTTGTTTAGTTGTTATTGATGAATTTAGTTTATCTACTTGAACTACATATGAATCAGTGATTTCATTTATTGGAGATAATCTACCTTCATCTTTACTTTGATCAATTGAATGTGTATTGTTTACATTACTCGATGATGAAATACTACTAGTTGCATTTGTTTCATTATTATTATTCAGAAGATTTACTGCTTGTACTATTGGAACAACATTCTCTTCATTTTCACTATTTTCACTGTCACTATCATCATCACTATTTGCATCGCTGTTACTACAACTACTACTAGAACTTGTATTTGCTTTTTTAGATTTCTTATTTCTTCTATTCTTCTTTCTTTTCTTCTTATTTTCTGTTTTAACATCATTTTGAGGAGGAAGTTGAGAAATAGGAATAGTAGCAGAAGGAATATAACCATAAGGAGGTAATTGATTAGCATTATAAGAGTTATATCCATCTGTTACTGGAGGAGGTATAAATCCACTAATACCATGTGATTGAGTTGGATAATACACTTGCCTTTGGCCATACGGTGTTGTATAATAATATTGAGGCAGTAGATATTGTTGCTGTAGATTTTGATTTTGTGGATGTTGTTTAAGATTGTTATTTGCTTCACCTTGATATCCTATACCTATTACACTATTAGGATTATTGTTTGGTTTTATTTCTTTATTATAATCATTCATAGAAAGAGGATGTCTTAGTGGTTCATGTAAATATCCATTAGCTAACTGTTGTACTGAATAATCACCATTTGGTGGAGATAGTTGATTGAAATCATCTGAAGCATTGTATTTACCCTCTGTAAAGTAAGGATTAGTATATGGATCAATAGGAGTAGGAGGATACTGTAAAAACGGCTGATTATGTAGTTTTGTATTTGCTTTCACATATTTATTATCTTTCACAGTTTTTTCATCTTGTTTAATGTAGGTGTTTTCTTCAGAATTATACATCATCTTACCATTTTTCATATCAATGTTAGTAAAAATTAATAAGGTTATTAATCTAAAATAATAAAAATTATTTTGATGTTTAAATGCTCTCCAATACTATATCAATAGAGATTTTAAAAAAACTGATAATGATGAGCTTGAAGGTTTGAATTTTGTTTTTTGTTTAATTTCAGTATTTCTGTTTCGTAATTACTCTTATTGCAAATTATATAACTTATAATAAATCAAAAATATTTATAACACAATTTTTTAATTCTTTCAACTAATTTTTCATTTATATCATCAACAAAATTTGATAATTTAATATTTTCAACAACTAGTATGTAGAAAGATTATTTATTATAGCTTCACATGAAAATGATGAAATATATCCTTTTAGATGGGTATACAACAACAGCGTCTTTGCAGTCAAAGGAATGGACTATCCAAAGGAGAGCATGCAAGAGTATGGAAGGTTAGGCTATTCTAAGAATAAGAAGGACCGAAGAGTTCTCGGTGGTAATCCTTGCCTAGAGCAATCGCTGGAGTCTTATGAGATGTGTTGCCTGGTAGAGACGTTTCCTTATCGTCATCATAGTCTAGAAGAGTTCTTGAAGACGTTAAAGTTTGCTTACCTTTATGCCAAGATTGTGACTCTGGGAATGACTCACTGGCCAGAGACCAACAGGTGATGTTAAGGAATAGAAGGATCGGATGTAATATCAGTTGAGGAGGTTGTTAGAGTGCTTTATAGCTTCCAAGATCTTGTCCATGATCACTTCTTTGGATGACTGTACCGAGGAAGTTGTCTTGCCTCTGAGGAGTTTCTTCTTAAGTGTGGTGCTAGCAACAGTAGGAGATGCCTTCGATGATTGTGATTAAGCTTACGCTTCTTGGAGGCATTGGAACTGGTGGATGGCTTCACAGTCTTACTACACTTAACAATTGAACGTGAATTCTTTACCTTTACGGGAGTGATGATAATTACCTTGAGTAGAAGTAGACATAGGCTCACGCTGTTGTAATTCAAGGCTAGAGGAAGTACGGGTAGATAATGCTGATTGAGTATTCATAAGACAAAGTCTCTCTCGGAGGATCAGAAAAAATTGAATACAGAGATGCCTGATATGATAAGTCCATCCCAAGAACAACACCTGGTAAGAGTTAATCAAAGGGTATTTATCGATAGGAGAAGTTACTTAAGGTATAGATTTATCATCATCATCAGTAGGAGCATGGTAATCAAGATACTTCGGATCAATCTACAACAACAACTATGCTCAATAGCCGGGTGATCTTCAAGGAACATAGATTCCGAAACCTAAACTCACTCTTGTTACACTACTATTCATTTTTTAACTAAAACTAAATACACTTCAAATGAGTTACAGTTTGACATCTCGTCTTTAGAACTTCTAATGGTTGAACAATTAAACCTGGTATTATACTATATAAATTAATAATAAATACTTGCCACTGAAGCAGAACTAGCTGAATTTATTACTTTCATTACTATATTCTATTTAAAAATATCTTCATACATGTAGGATTTTGAATTTGAAATTCTTTATACTTACTACTCTTATAGTTCATTAGAAAAGTAGATTTTAAATAGATTCTGGTTCAAAAACTTTGAAAAGAATTTTCGTAAACCCATTTTGAAAAAGAAAAGAAAAAGAATGAATTAATTCATTTTGTTTAATTCTTCTAGCAATTTGTTTATTTCTTCTCTTTGTTTATCATCATTCATTAGATTATTTACATATTTGAGTGATTTTTCTAAATATTCTTTACTCTTTTCTTTTTCTTTTTCTTTCTATTTATATCATATATCAATTATCAAATAATACAATTTGAAGATAATATTTTCCCATTACTTTATTATAACAATATTTTGTATTTTCATTACATAATTCTTCTTTTATTTCATTCAAATATGAAATTGTCTTTTCTTTTTCTCCTATTTCCAAATAACATTCTGCTATATTTGACATTACTAGATATTTATCTTTTTCATCTTCTAAATAACCTAATGCAGTATTATAATATTCCAATGCTTTTTCATATTCTTTCTAGCTTATTTTATTATAGTGAATATACTAAATAATAATAACAACATCCTAACCAATTATTATTCCAGCCTTTTCTTTCATTTGATGATGAATGTTCCAAAGCAATGTTAAAATATGGAATTGCTTTTTCATATTCTTTCTATTAACAGAAATATTATCATAATTATACTAAATCATAATAACAACGACCTAAGCATCTATTACTAAATTCTTTATTTTCATTTGATGTAGGGTATTCTAAAGCACTTTTATAATATGGAATTGCTTTTTCATATTCTTTCTATTAACAGAAATATTATCATAATTATACTAAATCATAATAACAACAACCAATCATTCTATTATTCTCTTCTTTTTCTTCATTTGATGATGAATATTCTAATGATGTTTTAAAGTATGGAAGTGCTTTCTCATATTCTTTCTATTTCATTTTATTATAGTGAATATACTAAATAATAATAACAATAACCTAACCAATTATTATTCCAGCCTTTTCTTTCATTTGATGATGAATATTCTAATGATGTTTTATAATACATAATTCCATCATTATAATGTTTCTATTCAGTATCATAAATATATAAATATAAATACCATTTTATAGTAACAAAGTCCAATATTTCCATTATTTATTGATTTTTCTACATCTGATGAAGTAAATAATAAAGCAGTCTTGTAATATTGAATTGCTATTCTATATTCTTCCTAATCACAAAATAATATTATTCTTATACTAAATGATGATAACAAACACCTAATCCATTATTATTCCAGCCTTTTCTTTCATTTGATGATGAATATTCCAAAGCACTTTTATAATATGGAATTGCTGATTCAAATTCTTTCTATTAACAGAAATATTATCATAATTATACTAAATCATAATAACAACGACCTAAGCATCTATTACTAAATTCTTTATTTTCATTTGATGTAGGGTATTCTAAAGCACTTTTATAATATGGAATTGCTGATTCAAATTCTCTCTAATTTATATTATATTCATCATTAATACTAATTCTTCATAACACCAACCGATCTTTATATTATTACATTCTTTATTTTCATTTGATGTAGGGTATTCTAATGATGTTTTAAAGTATGGAATTGCTGACTCATATTCTTTCTATTCATCATAAATTCTATTTTATATACATTATCATAATAATAATCTCCTATCATTTTATATACTTTATAAGTCTCTTCACTACTACTTTTGCTTTTCATGTCATTCAATATTTCGTTCAATTTGACCACATCTTTATTCTTCAATAGTTCCTTTATTTCATCTACATTCATATCAGTTCTAATGTTTTTTTGAAATTTTTATGTAATTAATTCAAGCCAAGCCAATATTTTTCTGTTTTTTATGTAAATTGATAATTTATATGTAAATACTCATTTTTAGTTTTAATATTGTTATTTTTCATAATTATTCTGTAGATATTAATAGTAATTGTGAGTAAATAGTGAGAGTGTAGTGAAGTAGAGTGTTAATAGAAAGAATAGAATAATGAAATATTTATAAATGACGCCAAATAATCTATATATAATTATATTGATTGATAATAGAAATAAACTACTTTTGTGTTTTAAAGAAGAATTTCTAATAATTTATCTGTATTTATTATGTTATATTATTATACTGGTAAAGAAAAACACAAATATTATTAAAATATTAGAAAATCAATCAGTTATTTATAAATCATATTCAGAACGATCTACTTTCACAGCTTCTTCACTTTCACCATTCACACATCTAATTTTCTAATATTTAACATCACAAATCATTTTATATTTTAAAATGCTTATTACATCAAGCGTTGTTGTTTAAAAGGATTAAAAAAACATATTATAAATATATCTATAATTAATTACTAACTACAAAAAATAATCATTCTTCTTTTAACCTCTTTATTATATTATAACTATAAAACACAATTAACATATCAACCACATTTTGAACAATAATCAATGGAATGTGATTTAATATATTCTCACTTCTAAAACCAATTAAAAAAAACATTAAATTATTCACTATATGAAGGAAATATCCACTTATCAAATTATCATTTATTACTAACATAAAATTTGATATTAAACCAAATAAAAATGCCCGAATCAATTGAAATATTACATAAACATAATCATATTCATTATTAAAGAAATTGATTAAATGAAACAAAGAAAAGAAGGTTGAACTCATTAATATGCATTTGTTAATTTCTGTGTATCTATTCTACATAATATGATGATATATTATCCCTCTAAATATTACTTCTTCTATAAATGGATTGATTAACGATTTTTCTATTCCTGTAGTGTTGTTATTAAATAATATACTTGAGTATAGCTTGTAGAATAATAAAACGATTATAATTTGATAGATTCCATACCAAACAGAAAAAGAGGATGGTGGTTTTAATCTAATACCAATTTTGTGTGAAAATTCTTTAATTGATAAATGAAAGAATAAAGAAGCATGTATAACAATATATATATTTCTGTTATTTTGATGATTAATACAACTAATAAGTTGTTCATCTATTGAAAATATAACATAAATAACACATACTAAAATAAATCGGATTATGGCAGAAAATAAACTAACAAGAAAGTATATACTTACAATTACTGATGATTCTATTAGACATATTGCAATTCTAATGGGGAATTTGGTTCAATAGTTTAATCAATTAAGTAACTATTGTTTGATATTAAAAAATGATATTTTTTTCTGATCAGTCAAAAATTCTTGCTACTGAAGCAGAACTAGCAGAATTTGTTACTTTAATTATACTATTCTTGGAGAATTTCTTACTTTCTTTTTTTATTATAGACTATGTATATATAAATATTCATTATTATTATACTTTCGATTTTTAACATTTTTAACACACCTTACACTAATTTCGCTCACTTATGTTATATATGAATATTTAAATATATTTACTACATCATCAGCTTCTGATTTTTTAAAATAATTCAACCATTTCAACGTATCTATGCATTCTACAATACAAATGAATTTTATCTCATACTCTCTCTTATCTTGTATTCACTTGCACCATAGTCTACTTCAACTTCATCAACTGAATAATTCTCACATCTATCGCTTTTCATTCCACTATCTATATTTTCATTAGCACAGTATGATTTACTATTATTATCCATGATTTTGAGTATGACAATGTAAAGAAAATGAAATTTTTTTTTGAAATCAAGCCAAATTATGAAACGAGTTAATTTTCAGAAATATAATATTTCATAATTAACAATTAATCAACCTAAGTTTACTAATTCTACATGTGTTATATGTTATATTTTTTTGAAATAGAATTATTTCAACAACAACTAATTTATAAAAAATATAATCAATATTTTTATATTGATGAATAGCATATCCTAAAGAGAGTAAATACTCTTTAGCGTTATTTTAAATAATAGTCTTTGTTGTTTGCATCAAAAAACAGTTTCTATTTTGTTTTTGTTTTTGCTTTTGTTTTTGTTTTTTTCTCTTTAGGATATTGAACTGTGATATATCTTCCTTTTATATTCCGACCATTTAGTTTCTTTATGGCTTCATCTACACATTTAGCTTCGACAAAATTAACATAGGCATAGTCAGGTTTTCCTTCTTTATTCTTTCGGAATATTTTTATTGAGTCAATCGCACCAATTCCACCAAAATTATCTGTTAAATCTTTTTCTGTTACTGCTTCAGTTATACATCCAACAAATACTGTATTTAGATGTCGTTTTTCTTTTCTTGGTTCTCCCCATTCTAAATGAATGATTCTATGGCTGTATTCTACTCCTTCTAAACATTTCATCGCTAAATTTGCATTTTCATCATTCAATAAAATCACTTCAAATAGATTTGGAGAAAGTTCTTCTATATTCTTTATACCATAATTCTCGAATATATTTTTCACTTCTTCTTTGTTAAAGTTTCGAATTATTAATGGTGATATCATTTCATATGCTGATTTATTATATGTACATGTATTGGGTCTATTACTAAGTGGTAATCTTTCACTTTCATTACATGTTCGTAAAGGATTTGTTTTTATATTATCATCACTAATTCTTACATTTGATATTCTTTCTCTTAATATTTCTTCTTTTGGATATTCATTATAATCAGATATTTTCTCATTCATTTTGTATGGTTGTAGAGGTGTTGGAGCTGAAGATGGTTCATCATTGTTATTTTTACTTATATTTCGATATGTATTTAACTTTATTGTGTCATTCTTATCGATTATTACTTTAATTGGTAAACCATCAATTTCTGCATCTCCTAATATTATTTCTACAGTTTCTAATGCTTCTTTTTCTTTGAATATTATACAACATCGACTTCTTTCATTTGGATTTATTGGTCTTTCTATTTCCATTGATTTTATTTCACCAATCACATCACATATATTTCGAATCTTTTCTTCTTCTACATTATAAGGTAGATTTTCAAGAATTATTTTATTTATTTCCGTTTTGTTTTACTCCAAAAAACTAACAATTTATCTCCTTTTATGTTCAATCCATTAAATCGCTGAATTGCTTTTATTGCTGATTCTTCAGTTGAATATTCAACTAAGGCATATCTTTTCTTATCTTCATAAATATTTACAGATTTTAAATTTCCAACAAGACTAAATATATCAGATATTTTCTTTTCATTAATCGAAGGATTTAGTTTATCTACTTGAACAACATATGAATCAGTGATTTCGTTAATTGGAGATAATCTATCTACATCCTGTGTTTGACTAATGGAATAAGAATTACTTGCATCAATTGAAGATGATGATGAAGATGAAACTGAATCAATACCTGTACGATTATAATCTATTGATGATATCACACTGTCAGTATTACTTTCAGCTTCAACTATTGAATTACCATTATTATTATTCAAAAGATTTGCTGCTTGTACAATTGGAACAACATTCTCTTCACTTTCACTACTATCACCACTTGAATTTGCCTTTACTTCTAGATTTTTCTCATCTTCTATATCAACAGTTACAGGTGGAGGAATATTAGCAACAGATGGAGATATAAGTGATGGAGATGGAATTGCTGCTGCAGATGGATAATATTGTTGTTGAGGATATGGAGGCAACTGATTCAAAGTTGTATTATCATTGATATAAGAAGGTGGAGGTGGATAAAACTGTTGTTGTTGTTGTTGTATGTATGGTGTATAACCACATTGAGGCGGTGGTGACATTTGCTGTGTTTGATAATAAGCTTCTGCTTGATATCCTATACCAATACCTGTTTTACGGTGGTGATTTGTTTGATAATCTGGAGGAGTATCCCTTTGTGGATTTAACGAAGCAGGATGTCTTGGTTGTACTGGCTTATATCCTGCTGCATATTGAGAGTAATAATCAGCAGGAGTTGGTTGGTTAAAGTTATCTGGAGTATAATTTAGATTATCTGTGTAAAATGGATTTATATAAGGATTATTTTGACTTTGCATATATTGCATATTATTAGCTTGCTTATGCTGCGTATTTTGATGAATAGAAATATTAATAAATCTATTCTCGCTTCTATTATTTTTATCTATATTATAAGGATTTGCATTAGCGTTTAACTTGAAATTGCTATTTTTCATCTATTCAGTAAAAAGCTTGATGAAAACTTGTGTATGTAAATACTTTAAATTTTTGTTTATGTTAACACTGTTGCAACAATATTAAGATGAATATTCTATGTATTTCACTCATAACATGAAAGTGTTATAATTAAAAGGTTAAATACTACTAATTTAGTAACTTCGTTGAAAATTTAAGTTAGTTAATCATTATTTTATACAACATAAAAAAACAATACTAAAATTCTTTGTCAATATATATTAATACAGAAGAGATAAATTGCCAAATGTAGGAAAGATATCTTTTATTTTCTCTCTATTTCTATATGAATTATCTTATCATTATATTCTACTCCATCTAAATCCTTCTTTGCTTTCTTACACTTTTCTTCATTCTCTAAAAATACTTCATAACAACCAACTGATATTTCATTAATTAATACTATTTCATAATTTTTAAATATTTCTTCTACTTCACTTTTATTGAAATCTTTAATTATTAATTGTGTATATAATGATTTAGAAGATAATTCAACATCAGATTTTTTACATACATTAACAGGAAGTGAATTTTTATCAATTATTACTTTAATTGGTAAACCATCAATTTCTGCATCTCCTAATATTATTTCTACAGTTTCTAATGCTTCTTTTTCTTTGAATATTATACAACATCGACTTCTTTCATTTGGATTTATTGGTCTTTCTATTTCCATTGATTTTATTTCACCAATCACATCAGCATATATTTCGAATCTTTTCTTCTTCTACATTATATGGTAGATTTTCAAGAATTACTTTACTCTTATTTCATTTTTGTTTTACTCCAATCAAACTAATATTTCATCTCCATTTAATTTCAAATCCATTAAACTTTTGAATTGCTTTTTTGCTGATTTTTCAGTTGAATATTCAATTAAGGCATATCTCTTTTCATCTTCATAGATCTTCACTGATTTTAAATTTCCAACAAGACTAAATATATCAGATATTTTCTTTTCAGTTACTGTTGGATGTACTTTATCTACTCGAATACATAAGAATCACTTACTACTTCTTCATTTATAGAACATATTTCAACTGTTGAATCTATCTTCATGGTTGATTGATTTGATTGGATAATGGGTGTTGGAATATCATCACTAATGTCTTTACTATTATCACTTTCATTATTACTACTTAAACTTGTATTTGATTTTTCATGATCTTTTGGCGTTATTTGTTGTTGCTCTTTTGCATCAACAAATGAAGGATAAGTAGGAGATGAAGGAGGTAGGGGAGGATTATACTCATTCTCATATGCAACAGGTAATTGACAAACATTATTAGGAGGAGTTTGTTTATATATATTCTCTGGATATGGTATACTTCTTGTGCAGTGTGAATAAGCAAATGGATTGTCTTGTAACATTAAGTATTGCGAATTACTTTGATAATGCATTTGAGAGCATACTTGAGTGTTTTGTTTAACCCAAATGTTATGCAACTTCATAAACTTATTTTGTTTAGTGTTTCTTTCGTCTGGTTTAATAACAGGATTTGGGTTTAATATACAATCATCATCTTCCATTACACTTGTTCAAGCTTTGATTTGAAGTTTTAAAAAATTTATTAATTTTTGTATGTTATTATTTGTATGTAAAATCATTATTTTAAGCAGGATATACAATAGAATATTGACTTTCCATAGAATGATTGAGTATTGAGTATAGAATAAGTATTGACTTTCCATAATTCACATATGCATAATCTGGTGCATCTCTCGCTCCTTTTTGTCGAAATATTTTCAGACTATCTAGTTCTCCTATTTCACTAAATATTTTGCTTAAATCAGCTTCTGTAACTTCAGGAGATAAACATCCTACAAATACTGTATTTAAATTTCGTTTCACTTTCTTTTTTTCTCCCCATTCTAAATAAATTATCTTATGATTAAACTCTGCTTCATCTAACTCTTTCATTGCTTTATTACATATTTCTTCATTCAATAAGGCAACTTCAAAACAATTTGGAGAAATTTCTTCAATACTATTAATACCATAATTCTCAAATATATTTTCTACTTCTTTTTTCTCAAAATTCTTTATTTTTATTAGCCTAACTGTTGCATGTAATGGTTTATTAAGCATTGGCCAAGTATAAGGTTTTTTATTATGATCAATCTTTTCATACAACACTATATGGAAATGTGATCATTTCATTCTCATTCAAATCAGTTACACTGAATAAATCAATAATGAGCAGTATTGCATTTTTCAGTCAAAAAATATAGGTTTACCTATAGGTCAAAACCTATATCTTTAGCTTGACCTTTACCTTCCTTATACTAACTATTAGTTGACCTCCTATTGAACATAAGTTAAGAAGCATATTATCTAACCATAAATACATAATTAATGTTTTATACATCATTTTTCAAATATCAAATTTGACAGTCGGTCGATGCACTTTTTATATTACTATTATTTTGATCTATTTCTCAATGATGACTCACAATAACATATTATTAGCATAATAATGAATTAATTATAGAATAAAAAAATAAAAGAAAAAACATCAAGCTTGATGGTTTGACTAAGTAAATCTTTATTTTTTAAGATTTAGATCATTTAAATGTATAATTACTCAATATTTATAAGACTTTATAATATATGAAACTATAGGGATATCACATTACCCCATATCACATCGAAAGAAGTTGTGGATTAATTCAATTATAAAATGTTTCATAAAAATATTAACTACTTCAAAATGTTTTGGAAAACGTGATTAAAATAAAATATTCAGATTATTACATATGGTAAAAGCCAAAGTCAATTCAGATTCTGTCAACAAAGATCTATGTAAATTAATAACCTTCAATGCAGTCAGTACCACAATATTAGACTCACCAGAATTTAGAAGGTTTTGCTTCAAATTAGGATAAATTATACCTCTAAGATAGTTTTATAATGCTTATTTATTTTCAGAAACTGAGAAAGTAAGAGATTTATTGAAGATAAATTATTAATATCCAGAAATAGAGGTTTATTATTATAATTACATTAAAATTTGTTTTATAGAGATAGCAATCAATATAAATTAATCATCAAAATAACAAGTTGTTTATAAATATGTTAAATATCACTATTGAGTAGTTTGTAGATGAATATTAATATATTAGCATAGATATTTATACAATTTCAACCAATCTTATTCTAACTATGGTAATTAAAGTAAAACAAGAAGCAAGAATAATATTTTATATAGTATGATAGTTTGTATAAAATAAATGTTACTCAGTAAGTTATTAAAATAGATTTTAACAAAGTTAGATAATAGGTGAAGATTTTATACTACAGCAACTATAACTGCTATTATAACTGCTATTTGAGTAATTTAAATAACGATCACTATCACTTTCACTTGATTTTATCTTCGATTTCTTCTCTTTTCTTTTCTGTTCATCTTCTGTATTAACTACAGAATTATCAACATTAGGTGGAACAAGTGGAGGAGGTGGAAAGTGAGTGTAAGAATTATATCCATTTATATCACTAGGTGGAGTTGGATAATATGGCTGTGTTTGTACAAATGGGGAGGGATGTTGTTTAACATAGTTATAAGCATCAGCTTCATATGGGTTTAATAAAGCTGGATGTCTTGGTGGTTGAGGTATATATCCAGTTGCATATTGATTATAATAATCAGCAGGAGGTTGTTGATTAAAATTCACTAGAGAAGGTATACTTCCTGTATAGTAAGGATTTGTATATAGATCACTTTGAGGTGGTATATACTGTGAATTAGGTTGATTGGGTTGTTTATCACTTTCATGATCAATCATTTTTGGAGATGTTTCTTTTGTTGTAGGTGGAGGTGGAGGTTGTTGTTGGTATAATGGATGTTGTTGTATATAAACATAATAATTTCTTATTTCTTCTTCTGTAGGAATTTGAAAATTACTCTCGTTTTTATAATATTCTACACTACCTTTGTTTTCTAAATACCATTTTATATAATCCATAGAACATGCAGAATTTGTGTTTAACACAGGTGAAGTTGAATTAACTGGCAAAATTGTTTGATTTCATATACGGATTAGTATTTATTTGGTTGTTATTAAATTTCATAATACTTGTTCGAGCTACAAGTTTGGCATTTTGTTAAATTTGAATTTAAAAACTTCAATTCAGTAAGAACTATATTCACAGTAATATCAGCAATAAATACTCTCATTCCTATTGTATTCTTCATTAAGTTTTTAAAGTAAGAAAACTAAACAGTAAGAATAAATTCACTAAATTCTTCATAATTTTTTTTTTGACTAGCAAGTTCTATAGCAATACGAAATTTTTCTGCTCTTCCCCTTTTATAATTAACTATCGATTATATTTGAAAAAGAATTTTATTTTCACAAAAACTACTTCAAATAAACATTAATAATAATTAAATGAATATACAGAAATTATAACTATATTTAAAAAAGTCATGTTTTCTGTAGTTTTACGTATTCATTTGCGTTATTTCGAGTATTTCTTCTTTTTACCTATATCCACTGTTATACATCTTCCTTTCATTTTTGCACCATTTAATTTGCATATTGCTTCATTTACATCTGCAATTTCTTTATAACTTATAAATGCATAATCAGGTTTGTTAATTTTACGAAATATTCTAACTGAATTTATTTCACCAACTTCACTAAATCTCTCCTTTAAGTCTTCTTCAGTAATATTTGGAGATAAACATCCTACAAATACTGTATTTACTTCACGATTTACTATCTGTTGGTTATGTTTTGTCTTATTGTGTAATTCTATATTACATAATAGTTCTCTTCCATTCATTATAATACCATAAACTGATATTATACTTCCTTTCAATCTCAATCTATTAAAAATTTTAATTGCATTAGTTGCTAATTCTACTGATGAATATAGAACTAATGCATATCTCTTTCCGTTATCATATATACTTACTAATTTCAGATTATTTAAAACTTCGAAAATATCATAGATTTCCCTTGCAGTAACATCAGCATTAATATTATCAATTTTAACAAGAAGAGAATTATCAGAAATTGAATAGTCATTTGTTAAATAGAAATCAACTGGAGGTGGATATGGTGGACATTGGTTTAATGATGATTGATGTTGATGAATAAGATTACTATTATTTTTATCTTCATCTCTTTCATGTTGATATTGAGATGGATTTTCATTTGACTTTTCATTGTATTGATCTTTTGGAATTGAATTTGGTTTTCTTTCATCATTTATATTTAAATCATTTATTCTTTCACTCATTTCTTTATATGGTTGTAATGGTGTTGGAGCTGACATTGGTTTGATATTTACATCTTTATTCCTATTTCCATTTATATTCAACTTTATTGTGTCATTCTTATCGATTATTACTTTAACTGGTAAACCATCAATTTCTGCATCTCCTAATATTATTTCTACAGTTTCTAATGCTTCTTTTTCTTTGAATATTATACAACATCGACTTCTTTCATTTGGATTTATTGGTCTTTCTATTTCTATTGATTCTATCTCTCCAATTATACTGCAAATATTTCGAATTTTCTCTTCTTCTACATTATAAGGTAAATTATCTAACACTACTTTGTTCTTTTCTATCTTTATTTTACTCCAATATACCAACAGTCTTTCTCCATTTATCTTCAATCCATTAAATCGCTGAATTGCTTTTATTGCTGATTCTTCAGTTGAATATTCAACTAAGGCATATCTTTTCTTATCTTCATAGATATTTACAGATTTTAAATTTCCAACAAGACTAAATATATCAGATATTTTCTTTTCATTAATCGAAGGATTTAGTTTATCTACTTGAACTACATATGAATCAGTGATTTCGTTTATTGGAGATAATCTACCTTCATCTTTACTTTGATCAATTGAATGTATATTGTTTGAAACACTAATAGTTGATGAAGATGAAACAGAATCAATACCTGATTGAACGGAATTAATTGTTTTAACTTCACTATTTACTTCATTTATAGAATCATAATTATCATTATTATTATTTAAATTCACTTGAAAGATTGGTGGTGGTTGTATATTACTATCACTATCACTATCACTTTCACTTGATTTTATCTTCGATTTCTTCTCTTTTCTTTTCTGTTGTCCTTCTGTATTAACTACAGAACTATCAACACTATATTGTGGAGGTGGAGGAGGAGGTGGAAGGTAAGTGTAAGAATTATATCCATTTATATCACTAGGTGGAGGTGGATAATATGGTTGTGTTTGTACAAATGGGGATGGTACATAATATGGTGGTGGTGGTGGTTGTAGATATTCATCTTGGGGATATTCTTTATTATGGTAAAAAGCTTCACCTTGATATCCTATACCAATTCCACTTCTAGGTTTATTGTTCGGCTTTATTTCCTTGTATGGATTTAATGAAGCAGGATGTCTTGGTGGTTGAGGTATATATCCAGTTGCATATTGATTATAATAATCAGCAGGAGGTTGTTGATTAAAGTTATCTGGACTATAAGCTATACTTCCTGTATAGTAAGGATTTGTATATGGATCATCCTGAGGTGGTATATACTGTGAAGTAGGTTGAAACGGTGGTTGATAGTATGTTTGAGTATTTTGTTGGTAACTCATCTCGTTAGCTATTTTTATAAACTTGTTTTCTTTAAATTTACTTTCTTTAGGTTTAAAGTAGTAATTTGCACTTGGACTTAATTGAGATCTATCACCTTCCATCTAGACTTAAAGATAAATTGTTAGAATATATTTAGATGGTTCTTTTGCAACTCTATTCAAGTTGAAATTAACGAAATAAACTATTATCCAATGAATGTTTCAAAAAATGCAATGAAACGGTCAAATAATTGTTTTTTCTTTTTTTATTAATTGTTACATAAAGAATCTTTATAACTATCACAAAAGATCATATTTTGTTCAATATTATTCATATATGGTAAAATTATGCATAAAATTTTACAGACTTTTTCAATCTCTTAATAATCTTACAAATTCATAAAAATAAATCTTTAAATTTACTATTTTATATATTAAAAAAAACACACAAAATTATATTATATCGATAAGTCTTTAATCAAAATTATTCATATTTAAACACAACACATTCGATTTACCATCCTTCTTGTAAATCCCAATCAAACTATCACTTTCACAAAACAATATATCCTTCAAACTAACAGTAATAAATTGAATTTCATTCTTATGATTCAATATATATCTTTGAACATTCTTTACATTATTATTATCTAATTCAGCATCTATCTCATCCATCACTATAAATGGTGTTTTCTGGTACTTATGAATTGCAAATAATAAAGCCAAAGATGCTATTGCTTTTTCTCCTCCACTTAATTTACTCATTTCATCAACTCTCTTATTTGCAGGATTTACACTATATTGAATTTTCTTTTCATTTTCATTACTTAAATTGTGTATATATGCTGTTCCTCCTTCACTGTCATTACTACTTTTTGACAATTCGTTATAAATATTGTTTATATTTTGTTCTACTACTTCAAATAATTCGTTAAATCTTTCATTTCTTCTTTTAATTAAATCTTGCAATTGTTTTTCAACTTTTTCTTTTTTACGATTTAAATCTTTAGATATTTCTTGAACAGCTAATAACTCTTTTTTACATTCAGCTAAATTGTCAGCTGCTTTACCATTCGGATTTGTATTGATTAATGATTGTTTTAATGTAGTTATTCTCCCTTCACATTCATCAATCATCTTTTTAAAACTTTCATCATTATAATTATTTTGGTTATTATTCTTTTTAAGTATTAAACTAAAATCAATATTTTCAATCAGTTTATTATCTATCAATAATCTTTCTTCTATTGTTGATTGAGTTGATTGACTCATCATTATATCTTGACTTTCACTATAACTACCACCACCTTCATTATTATTATTATTATTATTGATGGGTAATTGAATACCAGTAGTTTTACACATATTTAATATATCATGAATATTAGATTTCATTTGAGTAATGGTGTTTTTATATCGATTTATATCTTCTAAGTTGGATGTATATTCTTGTTTAAGATGATGTAATTCGTTCTTTAAATCATCTCTATCTTTTTCATATCCTTGTTTTGTGGATTGTAACGAATCTATTTCTTGTTTTAATTTTTCTAGATTTTTCTCATTTGTTTGGCTTTCTTCGATTTTCTTTAATTCTTCTCTCAATTCTTCCATATTCATATTTTTTTCTTGAATTGCATTTTCGAATGTACTAATCTCACTTTTCAATCTTTCAATATCTGAATGTATAGTGTTCACACTCTCCTTCAATGATGTTAATTGTCTATCATAACTAAGTCGCTTATTTTGTAAATCATCTACACGCTGTCTTAACACGATTATTGCTTCATTTGAACCACCATCTTGACTTAAACCACCAAATATCTATTAATTAAACAATACATATATATATACATTTTGATGTATTTTATTCATTTCTTCTTCTATACTCTTTAATTCTCTATCTATAGCGTTTATATCATTAGCATATTTTTGTATTTCACTTTGACATTTCTTCTTCTCTGCATTTAAATTGTCTAATTTCGATTTATAACCTGCAATTCTACTTCTTTTCATGCTAATTGATGGATTGATAATATTCTTTAAATTATTGTTATTATTGGATATATCATTCTCTAAATTATTGATTTTCGCAATTATTGAATTTTCACCATTTCTACTACATAATTTCAATATTTTATCAATTTCTCGTTGATTTTCATCTCTTTCAGCTTGTAATGCTTCATAATTGTTCTTATTATGGTAATTAGCTGAATTACTACTATTTGAACCTCCTGTGATACATCTGTTCTTGTTCATTATCATTCCATCTTTACTAACAAATCTATATCGTAAATCATTATGATTTCTCACAAAATGAATAGCATCTTTGATTGTATTGCAGATGACGGTAGTTCCTAGAGCATATTTGCCTAAATCTCTACATTCATTTTTTACTACGGTAATTAAATCTATGGCTAAATGGAAATTGGTATTTCTAAAGTTATTTCTATCAGAATCAGATACTACTGGGATTTGAATATTGTCAAGTGGAATAAAAGTAATTACAGGAAGCTTGAGCTTTGTGATATGACTATTGATTATAAATAGAGAGAATTTGAAGAAAAATAAAAAAAAGTTTTCGTAACACCACTTTTGGGTGTACCAAAAATATCAAGCTTTTTGGTTTGATAAAAATATAAAAATTGAAATATATAGCATACTCTATCATATCTTTGGCATCTTTCTTTTCCTTTATCACAATTGCATTATTATACTTCCCAAGGGCTGTAGTAATAGCTTCATAATATTCATCTTGGTTGATTTTCACTAAAGATAGGAATTCACCCACAATCTTATCTTTATATTTTTTAAATAATTCATTTTTAGCTTTCTCCATTTGTTGCTCATATTTATTGATGGATATTTGTTGAGATAGCTTCATTATCTCCTCTTCTTTCTGCTTATTCACTTTTTCTAACTCTTCTTTGGTCTTTCTATTACTTTCCAACTCTTTTTTCAATTTTTCTATCTCATGATTCTTAATCACATTCTCTTTATTTATCTCATTCTGTTGTTCTTCCAACTCTTCTTTACTACTAATATCATTATCTCTATCACGCATAGTTTTAGATATTTCACTATCAATGGAGTTGATATTATTCTGTTGATTTCTAATACTTTTTAACATATTGTCTTTATTCTCATTTAATATTTTTTGTCTTTTTATATAATCCGCTACTTCGTTGTTGTATTGAGTATTTAACTGCATAAATGAAGAACTTGTGTTTGAATTAGTCTAATTATGATAATATACATATCTATTTATATTTAAATATACGGTTTGTTGAACTAATGCATCAATCTGTTTATCATCTCTATCTCTAGCTTTTTGATTCTCTTCAATATCCGCTTGTACATCAACAAGAGTGTTTTCTAAATCACTCAATTTATTTACTTTCTTTTCAATTTCTTTTTCTAGTTTTTTAATTGCTTTATTAATTGAATCAATATTAGATTCGAGAGTTAATTTATTGTCTCTATAATTCTCTTTATTGCTTAAATTAATTTCTTCTTTCTTTTGAGAGAGTTTACCATCACATTTAGCTATTTCTTTTTTGAGTGTTTTTAATTGTTCATTTATCTCAACCTTTCTATTTTCATCTTCAACCATTTTATTTTCTAAATCTGCTATTTCTGTTTCACTTTTGATCATATTACTATGATAATAATGTATCTTTTGTAAATTAACTTGAATTTCTAAATCAGATAATTGTTGTTTGCATGTAGTATAATTTTCATATTCATTGTATTGGTTATTATATATCTTCTTTAAATTGTTAATACCTTGAATTTTCTTGAAATTGTCTTTAATTTTTTCTTCAATTTCTTCTTTTTCTTTTTTCATATTGTCTATATCACCTTTAAACTCTATTGAGCCAGAAATTTCTTCAAATTCTTCTCCTAACTTCTTATCCTCCTTTTGACTAATTTCATTCACTTGTGTTTGAAATATTAAGCATGTTGATGGTGTAATGCTTAAAGATCTTAGTGTTCTTTTATATTCATCTATTGTACGTTGTATACCATCTATTTGATAGGTGAATCCTGTTGATGTGACAATTCTCTTGAATACCATTATGTCAGAGGTTAATTCGTCAGTTTTATCTTCATCTTCAAGTTGATAAACTAATGTAACTGATGCCATATTTTCTTTCTGATTGCTTAGTTCATCTTTGTGAATAAACTCTTTAGCACTTGTATCTTTTAATCTATAACCTTTACTGTAGAGTACAAAGGCGATAGCTTCAAAGAAATTCGATTTACCTATAGAAATAAAGAAAAATGAGTAATACCAGAACCATTTGGTCCTACAACAGAGTTCCATCTTTCAAATGGTTCTATTGTAGTAACTCCTCTAAAACTCTTGAAGTTTTCGAGGGTTAGACTCTTTATATACCCCATAAAATGAAAAAGTGATAAAAGCCCGCCAAAACTGTCTTTTTAAATTATTCTTGCTTTTCACGCATCACACACAGATAAATGTTTATGGCAGATAAATGAATATGAATTATCTCTAACTGCTTAATCATATGAATGGTTAATATCAACGAAGTAACACTTCTATTACCCATAATTCTCATATTCCCCAAAATAGATTGACATAGTTATAATAAAAATAATAAATTCTTAATTTATATACTAACATTTATATACAACAGCACCAAGATGGTCTGTGTAGAATAAATATAGTAAATGCTTCTCTTGATAAGTTATTTGAAATCCAAATCCTTCACCAACACAACAATGCCATGCTGGTCCGAACCTTTTATCTAAATTCTCTTTAATTTGTTTTGCAGCATTCTATAAATTTGATTAAGAATTAAAGAAATTATACTTCCCAGTTTTCTGTTGAAAAATATTTATCTAATGCAGATGTGACAATTTCTGTTGCTTCAGTAGCCATTTCTTGTGTCATATCAACTTTCTATATGAATATATGGTAATTATTATACCCTTGTTAATGGTTTTTTAAATATTTTAGCTATTTCAGATGGTTCAGGTGCTTCAGAAGCCATATTTTAAAAAATTAAAAAAAGAAACGATTTTTAATTTTTGAATTATATTCGTTTCAAAATAAATAAACAAACAAAATTAAGGTATTTAATGAGGTTTATATTTATTAATTAAATTCTGTAACTCTTGGTACATTTGCTAGGAACAATATAATAAATTTTAAAATATACAGTTTTATTCTGATTGTTTGGTATTGTCTCGTACAGTGTTTTAATATCTTCACACAGATTCTTTATATTTATATTTGGTGATGGAGCAAATTGAGTAGGAGGAGAAGTATCTAAAATTGGAGATAGTGTTTCATCGAAATCATCAGGTGGTGTGGGAATATAAGCACTGTTATCTTGATAAGTATAGTTAAATGAAGTAGTAGAAGATGTATTTGTTTTTTTCACTTCACTGAAGAACTGATTTATAGTTGGAGTGATAGTTGTAGATGATTGAGGTGGTGGTGGTTGATAATTTTGATTTTGATTTTGATTCATATTTCTATTTTGAAGTGATTGTTGATTATTACCATTTTCCATCTCTAGATTCAACAATTCTTCATCAAAGTCAATATCAGCCAAATCATCATCTTCAATTATCACTGAATTATTATGATTATGATTATGATTATTATTTCTTATTGAATTTGCAGGTGGTTGTGGAATAGTATAATTAATATTTATTCCTATTTCACTCAATATACGATCATGGCCTCCTATACATCCTATATATGTTGATTCTAATATGTGTAGCGGTAAATGATGAGAATCAAATTCAAATTTCAAAAGAAAAACATCACTATTTTGACTTGCTATATATATATATGATAAATAATAATAATAATAATAAATACCTGAACATCTATCACATTTCGTAGATGTAACTGAAACAGATTTTACAACAGCACCAAGCCAAATCGAGTTTTTACATAACGGATAACCGATACAACTTACAACAAATTGCTCTTTTATCTTTTTCAATATCATCACATTACTATTATTATTGCATTTTGGACATTTCATAATTGGAACAGATGGAAAATTATTACCGTTATTATTGTTGTTGAAATTGTTGATATTATTCTCAATAATTCCATTAATTCTATTAAAATGTTGTGCAACTGCATCTTCCAACAAATTCTGTTTTTGTTGAACGCCATCAAATATTTGTTTCATTTCCAACATACATTCATTCACTACTTGATCTTTAGTCATTTCTCCATTACTAACACATACGCAATGACTTTCAATCTTTGCTCGAATCCTTGGTTTATCTAAATCATATCCCATTGCCATATATCCTAATACGAGTGATAATCCTAAGGTTGTGGGAGTAAATAAATCACCTTGAATCTTCTCAACGTAACCTCTTTTTTGAATTGTTTCAATATGTTCAGCTATGGTTGCATCTGTGCCAATTCCTTCTTTATCCATCTTGCTAATCAATTCTGGCTCAGATATAAGTCTTGGTGGCTCAGTTTTACCTGCTTCTAATGATAATTGAGATGGAATGAAAGTATCACCTTCATTATAAGTTGGTATTTCATTCTCACTCCATTTTTCATAAGTATATATCTCTAAATAGTTCTTTTCTTTTACTAACAAACCAGTTGTTACAAAAAATTCCTCATCAATTGATATAGTGATATTTGTCTCATATCCAATAGCATTTTTACTACAACAAGCTAAGAAGTGTCTTACAATGAATTCATAAACTTTTAAATCTTCACTACTTAAATTGGATGATTGAATTGATTTAGTTGGATGGATGGGAGTATGTGCATTATCAGTATGTTTGCCTTTCTTGGGATTTTCAAAACCTATTCCATTCATTAATTGATTTGCTTAAAATCAAAATTAAAGAAAATTTCAAAAATCTGTAAAACAAAAAGGATATATAATTACCCCATTTAGGATGATCTATTTGTTCCTTCAATAATGATTGAATATCAAACCCTTCCACAAACATATCAGTCTCAGTACGAGGATAACTGATATAACCTTTTTCATACAGTGATTCTGTAATTTTCATAACTTTATCAGATGATATATGTAAATATCTAGCACATCTTTTTTGCATTTCCACTGTAGTTAGTGGAAAAGGACGATATTTTTGGATTTGCTTTCCTTCTACACCTACAACTGTTGCTAATGGATTTTTTATACATTTTTCATAGAGTATAAAGGCGATGATATGATCGAAGATATGTTGACGTTTCCATCTGAAGGTTATTTCTTTGTTGGTGCTATTATTATTTTCTTTTTTGTCTATCACTTTGATAGTGTAAAAGTCTTCTGAAATGAAATTCTAATCACAAAAAATAAGTATATAAAAATTATATATACATACTTTTATCAGTAAAAATCTTTCCACTACAAATCCTAATGTAGGAAACTGACAAGGTCCATAACTAATCACACTTTCAGGTAAACCATCATATTTCTTTTGTAATAAAAATGTCTGAAAACGAGTAAACGCTGATCCAATCCTCAAATCAATCTCTTGCCTTGAATCTACACATAATGATTCATTGATATTTGGATTTTGTAAATGATTTACACTATAATGTATATCTCTAGGAATTAATGCAGCAAACCTGGCTCGATATACTTTGATTGTACGTTTAACCGTTTTACATAAATCAATTATTTCAAAGGCAATATTTTCACCTTCTCTATCACAGTCTGTCCAAAGTATTAAACCTTCACAGCCTCTGATTTCTCTCTTCAATGTCTTTGCGATGTTTTCAAGATTCGGATTTACATGTTTTGAGACAGGAGCTGAGAATAATTGAAAAGGATGACAAGTATTCCATTTACTATTTAAATAATCTATGAAAAATATACTTGTATGGTTCTGTAAAATCTAATTCCATTATATGACCAGCTACAGATGTCATTAACATCGTCACATTGGTTTTACCAAGTAAATCGTATTGAAATTCATATATTCTATTGTATTTTGATAATCCTTCTCTCTATTAGAATATAATAAAACTATAATTACATTGGTACAACTACCTTTTGATAGAATTCGTGCAATCTCTTTAGCAACTGATGGCTTTTCAGCAACATTAAGGTATTTCATATTTTCTTAAGTTAAATATACAAAAATTGCGATGAAAAATATCCTAATTGATTCAAGGCGGGAAAAGACAAAATTATGAAAATTAAAACGAGTATATTTTTGAAATGAAGTTTGGCTTGAATTTGACAGTTTGATTTTATATGTCTGGCTATTTCGACCAAGATAAAGACTTTATCAGGTATTTGAACAATAGAACAAATATTATTGATCAGCATCTTTTAAATACTCAAGGTATATTGATAAATAATCTAATCTTTGGAATAGAAAGTCAAAATGGTTATGAAGAAGAGGAAGAGGTATAGATATGCAAATAATATATTTAATATTAGGAAGATCCAGAGGAAAGTATTGCACTAGCTAAGCAGAATCTAACAGAAGTGTCAAAAATGATGGAATACATCAACGAACATCAAGACGATACTCCTAGATCAGATGCAGATAGAACTTACATACAACAATTGACTGAACAAATAGAGAATTTATCAAATCAGCTAAATCAAGAAAAAGACCAGAGTATATTATATATACCTATATAATATATTATTATTAAAATAGATAAGAACCTATCTAACGAATTACAATCCCTCTATTCAAGTTATGAAACAGATACAAAGAAATTGAAAGAAGTAATAAACACATTGAAATCTCAAAAAGATAATAACAGTTTAGAAATTCAAAATTATTATGAAAAACAGATCAGTCAAATAAAACAACAATTAGTAGAACAAAGACAGCAAGATCTTATAAAATATCAAAACCAATTACAAGATATTGAGAATAAGTACAATTCTGATAGAGAAATGTGGATAAGTAAAGTAGAAGCATTAGAAGATAAAATAACACAATTAAGAGATTTGAATGGATCAATTACAACAATAAATGAAAATAATAATGATAATAATGAATTACAACAACAACAACAAGATATAAACACACTTGGAATAAGTGAATTAAAGAATCAAATCAAACAATTAAACAACAAAATTACTGAACAGTCAATTATTATACAAAGATTATCATCTGATAATCAAAATATATTATCAGGTAAAACTGTGGATCAAAGAGATACAGAGATACTAAATTTGAGAGATCAAATAGATAAGATAGAAAGTGGTTATAAAAAAGATATAGAAGAAAAAGAAAATCTATTAACAGGAATGAAATCTCAACTAATAACTTCTAATGAAAATTTGAAATTGTTACAAAAAAATATTTCAGATTTGAAGAAAGAAAAATTAGACATTCAAGCCGAGCTTGACAAAACACAAATATCTGTTCATGATTGTGAAATAAAAGTGAGTGAATTAGAAACTCTACTAACTAATAAAGATAAAAGAATAAACGAATTAGAAAATGAAATAGAATCAATGAAAGATGAGAATTTCCAAAATACTTCAATATTAAGTGAACAGGAAGATGCTCTAAAAGAAAAGAATGATGAATTTCAAAAATTAAAACATTCATTAAATGAATATGAAATGAAATACAATGACCTTAAATCCAAAGTTGAGCAATTGACAAAAATGAATAATTATCATGAAGAAGAGATTAAAAGAAAAGAAAATGAAATTAAAGGAAAAAATAAAAAAATAAATGAATTAGATGACAATTTAAACGATGAAACTTTAAAGAAGAAGAAACTAAGAGATGAATATAATCAATACATAGTTAAAGCAGAAGATGAGAAATCATTATTAAATGATAAAATCAGAACTTTAGAAGATGAAGTTACTGAACTCACAAAAGCTAATGAAATTTTATTGAAAAATAATGATATTCAGTTGAAAAATATCAACCAATTGAATTTAGATATTCAATCACTTCGTTCAAAGAATGAAAATAACGATCATGATGCTACAAATGTCTTTGAGAAATATACAAATTTAATGAAAGAGAAGAAATCAATAGAGAATGAATTAAATGGATTCAAAAAACAAATACCTTATATTCAACAATTACAGAAAGATAATGAAAGAATGACAGAAGTAATTTCACAGTTTGAAAAAGAAGTTTCTAATTATCAAAATTTACAAAGTGAATATGAACAAAAACTGACAGAATTGAATGAAAAAGTATCTGAATTGAGTTATGAAGAAAAGAATAACAAACAAATGTTTTATAATGAATTATTAGATACAAGACAACAGTATGAAGCTGCTTTAACAAAGTTAAAAAAAGAAAAAGAGTTTTATGAAAATAGATATACAATTTTAGAAAAGAATTTTGAAGATTTTTCTAGAAATATAAACACAACTGAACTTGCTGTTTCTACTGGTAATGCTCCTGCTGGTGCTTTAATTATTACTACAAGTGATAGTCAGACAATATTATCCTTGTTAGATCAACTGTGTAGTTATTTTGATCATGAGTTTGTCAATCCTCCATTAACTGCAAAGAATATTATTAAAACATTGAGAGAAATTGTACCATTTGCTAGATCACTAGTTAATAAATAAATAAAGTAGAATATATATAAATATATATATTAATTTCATTTTTATATTATATTTTATTGTTTTTTGTTTTATTTTTTTAAAAATGGTTTTATTATTTAACAAAAACAACACACACACAATATATATAACATAAAATAATAATAATAATAATAATATTTATATTCTTTTTCCAAAATTTTTATAATTTCTTTTCTCTTATTATTTTATTCTTCAACTGAAGCAATTACAAACTTTTGAGCGTTTCTAAAAGTAGAACCATCTTTCAAACTCTCTTTATGTGATTTATATTCAATCACAGTGGATGGCTCTAAATTCAACAAATGCTTTAATTTTTCAGCTATTTTGAACTTTTCATAAGATGATTTGAAATTGTCTTTATTCCAAATAGATACCATGTCTTCACGACTTCTTATTGCCATCATTATACCAACTACATCAGGAGTTCCAAATTGTTCACCTACAGCTGCAAATAACTATAAAATAAATTGACAATTATAATTAAATATACTAAATCTTGCCAAAGTTTACTTATTACACCAGAGTTCTTTTTTACTTTTAAAATCCAACATCCTCCTTCTGGATATGTCTCCCAAGCTGGATAATCTTGATTACGGAAAAGATAGAAGTTTATATCCTTGTCAAGAGTTGATGGACGATGTAAGTAACAATAATAATTCCAAAAATCTTCTACAGTATCAAAGGATCCTAAACGAGTTAAATTGCTTTGATAATTCCTATTATTATTATTTTAAAATAATGTACTTTCCTGCATCTTTTGTTGCTTTTGTGAATTTTTTATCATACCAAAAAGACCATTGAGATTGTAAACAGTGTTTGCCATCAGCAGTTAACTTTGTGAGTTCTATTATATAACATAAAATAAATCTGACTGAGTAAATAAATAGGATAGGAGAGATAGAATAATGATTAAAATATAAAAGCATATCGATTTTATTGTCAATATATATACTAGTTGGTTCCTTTGTGGCATCTGACTCAATTGGGTGTGATACGGCTACTTCTGCACTACTCATTTCAATTCAATAAAACAAATGAAAAATGAAACTTCTTGTTTATTATAACTTCTTTCAATCACTGAACTAATTATTCTAGTCAAAATAGATTTGAAATGGTAATATAATATTTGTATTGATTTGTGTAATCTATTCTGATCAAACTTTTTATCAAGCATATTTTTAAAATCTTTTTAAAATCTATATTCAGCCAATGTCATCTTGTATATCCATTCTTTTATTTATTTTCAATATAGCAACTTCTAAGATTTTAGCACCAACTCTCACTATTGCGTATCTCAGATTGTTTATATCTTAGAGAACATACAGGGGACAGTCAAGAAGTGTTCTGTTTACGTTTTTCACCAGATTCCAAATATGTAGCTACTGGATTAGGCGATGGAACGATTAAAGTCTACAACGCTTCAAGCGGTCATTTAGCATATACATTAAACTCAGACAATGTAGCTAAATTACCTACCACCTCTATCAGATTCAGACCTGAAGGCAGTCGTGCAAAAACAAAGAATGTTTTATTATCAGTTGGTATATTTATAAATTCATATAAAAACAATAGATTCTGACGGTAATGTTCAACATTGGCATTTAACTTCAGGAAAATGTTTAAACACTATAACAGATAAAGAGAATCCCTTACTTTGTGTAGATTATAGACCAGATGGTGAAGTATTTGCAGCAGCAGGTAAAGACTATAAAGTCAGATTATATGATGAGTCTAGTAAAGCTTTAATCAGTACCTTATCTGGAGGCTATGGTAAAGCAGCACCAGGACATTCAAACCGTGTATTTTCGTTAAAATTCCATCCAACCGATAAGAATGTGTTAATAAGTGGTGGCTGGGATAATACTGTACAAATTTGGGATTTAAGAGTGGAAGAATCTGTTCAAAGTTTCTATGGACCTCATATATCAGGAGATTCTGTTGATATTCGAGATAATCAAATCTTAACTGGTTCTTGGCGACCTGATGAACAATTACAGATATGGGATTATCCAAGTGGCAAATTAATTGAAACAGTTCCTTGGTTTCAGAGTGGTTATAAAGGTGAACCTTGTTTATTATATACAGCTGAATTCAGTAAAGGTAAAGATTGTTTATTTGCAGCTGGTGGTAGTGGCTCAAATGAAACAAAAATATTTGATCATGATAATAAAAATGAATTGATAGGAACAATATCTGGTTTAACTCGAGGAGTGTTTAGTTTAGATTTTTCTCCTAGTGATCCAAGTTTATTAGCGATTGGTGGAGGTGATAGTGCAGTTCGTCTGTTTAGTATTCAGAAGAAATAATTGATTACTTTTTATTTTGTTTATGTTTTATATATTTCTATTTATTTCTCGAATGAAGTAGCATTTCTTTCTATTTTAATGTTTTATATTCAAAAGCTTGATATAGTTTGTGTTTATTGAAACGGTTATTATTTTCAAATCTCATTTATTTCCTTATTACAAACTTTCCTTCTTCAGTTATGGAAATATCAACTAGTGTTATCGACTTTGATTTTGATGGAATAGGAAAAATAAAACTTGAAAAGCAAATTATTAATGACAAAGCATTCTTTAGTTGTGATAGTCCATTCCTTCTAGTCCGAGATTGCTTCATTCGGATTTATTGTGAGATGAAGAGTAATATTAAGAATGGAATTGAATTTAATTATCAAAAATGTTTTTTAGTGTATGGCAACAGGGGAATAGGTAAGACAACATTCTGCTATTTTCTTGGCTATTGTTTGAATATAGATGAGGATTTTAAGGAATATAATGTTGTTATAGTTAGTAAATCTGAAGGTGAAGAAAAGTTGCAATTATTTCGAAAAGCTTATGGAACAGAATATAAACTAACAAGAGATATGCCATATACAAACAGGAAAACAATAGTAATTAGTGATAATTGTGAAATTAAAGAAGATGATTTCAACAATTATGAGATATTGATAATGATATCTTCACCCAATGCAGATAAGTATAAAGAAATGAGATACAAAAGATGTCCAATACAATTCTATTTATTGCCTTTCACACAAGAAGAAATCAATTACTGCGAGGATAAGCTGTATGAAATAAAATGTGAAGTTAATAACTTCACATTTGATCCAGATAGAGATATTTTAACATCATACATACCATCATCATACAATGAAAGATTTTACGTATATGATACTGATAGAATCGATATAATTCCTGAAAGAATAAAGTTTACATCAAAAGAAATAGAAATAGAAATTTTAAATAGATACTTCAATAATAAAGATAAAAGTAAAATGGATGCTAAAAAAGAAATGAAAAGATATACAGCAAATACAACATTCAGATTAACACCAAAAGAAAATTCCAATTTACTTATAAAAGAACCTTTGAAAAATGAAATTAATCCTGAAAAAGATATTAGAGAAATGATTAATGAATTTAACAACGATATTGTTTTTAATCAAAGAAATAATGTTAATAACGAAAGTTTATTAAAAGATACAATAATTAGATATGATAATATAATAAAAAGATTAAATGAATGTAATAATGAATTTGAGTTAAATAAAGATATTAAAGAATTAATGAAATATATAAAAAATGAATGGAAGAAAGTGAATGAAAATATAAAATTGGATGAAAATAAAGAAGTAAAACACTTGAAAGAGTTTATTGAATCACCTGCTGTTATTAGTGAAGATTATAAATTAAAGTTAATATCATCATATAATTCATTAAATAAATTGAAATGTAATATAACAGATTATTGTTTAACTTGCACAAGTATATAAATATAAATATAATGATAATAGAAACAAATGATTTATGTCGAATATTTGAAAATCCAGTGATTCTAAATGATGATAATACAATAAGTATTGGATGTGAAACATATCAATATCCTACAAAGAGAGTGTATATTCGAAAAGTTTATAAAGAAATCTGGAATGAATTGAAATATATCATATTATTTGTTAAATTGAAGAACTTATTAATTTATCGAAAAAAAGAATGTAGTAATTTAATAATAAATATCTTGAATGAATGTTTAAATGAAGATGATCAAAATGTTAAGATCAGAGAATATGATGGTAATACAGATTATGAAATCTTTTTACAAGATTTGAAAGATAAAATTTTGAAAAGAAAAATCTTAAAAGAAAATATATCAAGAATTATCAATATTCTATTAAGAGGCAATCCAGGATGTGGTAAAACCTCTTTTATAATATTCATATTGATGAAGATCATTGAATTGAATAAAAGAATTGAAAGAATGAAGAATGAACAGGATGAAGATAAAATTAAAATGATAGAATCAGAGGAATTAATAGAAGATACACTTGGATTGAAAATTGAAGCATTAGTAATTAAAAATGCCAATAATAATATTTCCAATAAATATCGATTAATTGGAGAAAATGTAAATGAAGTTAATCATTCTAATAAATGTGAAATAGCTATATCAGATTCATATAACCTTCACAAAAGAAATTCAAAAACATCAATTATATTATATGTTACTTCACCAGATTATAAGAATTATGAAAATTTTAAGAAAAATAATCCTAATAAATTCTTTTATTATATGGATGTATTTAGTAATGATGAAATAAAGGAATGGGAAGAAAAATGTTTACCAACTAAACTGACATATTCAATATATATAAATGGATTCAATAGTAAATATGGAAATGTTCCAAGACATATCTATTATGCAGCAATATATGATGTATGTTATGGTAGAGATTATTGGGATGAGTTATACTCAATAGGTATTAAGAGAATAATTGGAGGTATTGGATATATGGAATTTTTAATGAAATATCTATTTCCAAGTGAGTCTTATAATGATAAAATATCTAATTATAAATCAGAAAGATTTGATAGTACATTATGTCATTATATAGTGAAATATTCTATACCATATAAAGATGAAGTGAATAAAATCAAATATTATGATAGAATCAATGAATATGAAATGGAGTTTATATCTGATGAAGTATTTGATTATATTTATGATAACATAAAACACAAAGCTGAAAAAGCTGATATTAATGATATTCAAGAGATTTTTAGGAGTATTTATAATAAAAAAGATCATCAATTATTTCAATTACTATTTGAAGAACTAATATTTTACAACTGCTTATATAATGGAGAAAAATTAAAATATAAAAATAATACAATAATAGAAAGAATAGATGATGATAATGAATTTGACACTTTTAAAGAATTATTCAATGTTGATATATATTCTACTAAAATGAAAGGTGTGTATTTAGTTCATTTAGCAACTGTTGAGAATAGAGAAATGATTTATTTGATGAATAACTGTTTTATTCATATTATAAATGATCCAAGCAAAGCAAAAAGAGAATGTAATGAAATAATTGATGAATGTATTATTCAACTGTCAATGAAAATGAAATGGTTAAATTTTCATTATATATTTGTTTCTTCAAAAGGCAAAACTTCTAAACAATTAAAAGTAGAGAATAGGTTTATATCTCATTTAAAGCCAATACTAGATCCAATAACTTATAAACCAGTTAAACAGAATATAGAAATATCAGAAGATAAAATTGATTTAAAGTATTATTTATCAGAATTCGAGCAAGAAGTGTATGAAAGGATTTTATTCTAAAAAATATACAACTACCATCTTCACCAAATGATGTTAAACAGCCACCATCTGAAAAAAAAAACAACAATCTAACAAAAATAAGTTATCTTTCAAATATCATTACTTGATAAAGATTATATTTTCTAAATCAACTCATATTCGAGTTATAACAATCTAACATAAATGAGGGATCCTCTACACATTTAAAACTCTTATTTCTTTTTATCACATTTACATATGATCTTTATCATTTCAATATCACATTCATCTTCTACAACTAAAGAGACTTCACTTATACTTTTCTATTAGTTATTTCGTCTATTCATATAATTCAAATGAAATACTTCGAAAATCGATGGTATTGCTGAATTTACTATATATTCTATGAAAAAATCAACAAAATCATTTTTGAAAGACTTGAATCAATCAAGCCATTTTTAAATTTTAATCATTTTATATTTGTAATTAGAGAAAGTAAATAAACATCTTGAGGTATAAACAAAATAAATTTTCTATAAAATAATAGAATGAACCAATCTAAAGTGTATTCTGTAAATCAATTAAGTTCTTTCTCTTCTACTTCTCCAAAAATAGTTTTAAAGAATCGAAGTCCAAGCGCTCCATTGTCAAGAATGTCATCACCTGGTAAATCTTTGTATAACAACCAATCTTCTGTGTCAAAAAGCTCATTTACTTCAAAGTTTGCATCCAAAGCTCAGAACTCATCACTGCTAAGTCGTGCGAATGATAGCAACATCAGTCGTACTTTATTTAAAGATAGTAGTAGTAGTTTATATGAGAATCGAGAGTGTGTGATAGTACTGTTGAAAAGTTTACACAAAATTGAGCAATGCTTAACTTGTAGAAGTCCAGAAATAAAGAGTTTTTCTACGACATATGGGGATGTGAATTTAGCAGAGATTTTAAGAAATATCAGAAGTAGAATCAGTTTTTTAATGGCAGAAGAAGATGAAGACAAATTCAAATCTAACAAAGTCGTAGAATTCATTGTATCGAATCTTATTTATGACTTTATTCAAACCAACAGAAATATGTTCAAAATGAGTGAAGATAATATAATGAAAGTGATAAATCTCGTAAGAGATGAAGTAATTACATTACAGACTGAGAATAGACAGATAAATACTTATCAGAATTATTATAAACAATGTTTTGAAGTGTTGGTAGAAACAATAAGATCAGTAATGCAAGAAACTTCAATAAATGTATATATATATAAATCTATTTTTTATTTTACTTATATATATTTTTTTTTTATAAGTTATTTTTGTTATTATATTTTGTTATAGAATCCATTTATTGATATGAGAACAGATTCATTAATAGACACACTAACTAGTGAAATAGCTGAATTGAGAAAAAATAATAAGAATAATGTATATATATATATATATATATATATTAATATATATATAGAAGGACTTATTGAACAAATACAATGATGTTATGAATCTGAACAACGATTTACAGACAAAGTTACAATCACTAGAAGAAGAAATCAAAACTAAAAACCAAAGAATTGAAACAACATCAGACTACAATAAACAAATAATTGAACTTACAAAACAGATGAATAAAATAGACAAAGAAAAACAAGAATTATATGAAAATAGCCAAAAAACTCATACTCAAAATAAAGAGTTTAAAAAGAAGTTTAATATATTAAAAGATAATTATAATGATTTAGTCTCAGAACATGAAAAATTGATAGAAAAGTATAACATAAAGAAAGAAAATTTTACCCAATTACAACAGAAATTATTATCTCAACAACAAATGTGCAGTAAGGTGGAAAATGATTATAAGATTGTTTGTGATGAAAATAAAGATTTGCATTACGAATTAGATAAGATAAAATCAGATTCAGATAGGAATATAAATGAGATAAAAGAGAAATTTGAAATTGAAAAGAAAGAGCTAGAAGAGAATAATAAAAAGAGTTTAAATAATGAAATATCGAAGATGGAAATTGCTTATAAAAATGCAATGAAAGAATTGCAATTACAGAATGAAGAATATGAAACGACTATAAAGCAATTAAAACTAACCAATCACAGCTTAGAGAATGAAATTGAAGTTCAAAAACACAATTATAATTCTCAATTAATGGATAATAAATCAACCTATCAGAATAAGATAAAGAAGTTAGAAAATGAGTTAAATAAAATGAAACAAAGTGTAAAAGAGTCTCAAAATAAAGAAGAAGAATATCATGAGTTAGTGAAAGCGTTACAAAACCAATTATCTGAAGAAGAACAAAGGAATGAAGAGATTAATAAAAATATGAAGAATGTAGAGTTAGAAAATCAACAATTAACTGAACAAATTTCTAGAATTAATAAAGAGAATGAATTAAAAGACAATGAATTAGACCAGCTTAAAGATTCGATAGGTGATTATGAGAGTAATAAGCAAGATTTAGAAAATGAGATAAATGAGGCGAAGCAAATGTTAGAAATGAAAGATGAAGAGTATAAAACACTTCAAACTCAATATAATCGTATATCTATTGATCGATCAAAGTTTGAGGAATTAATAAACAAGCAAAACTTGGATGTGAAACGACTTCAAGCCAATCAAGCTCGAATTCAGTCCCAATATAGTGATCTTCAAGAATCTTATGGAATATTAAAGAATGAATATAATGACTATATTAAGCAGAATGAAGGTAATAAATCCTTAATAAAAGACCAAAAGAAGAGTATTCAGCTATTACAATCTTCAATTCACGATAAAGATGATGTAGTTAATCAATTGCAACTACAAATCTCCACAATGGAAGCAGAAATTTCACATTTGCATGATGTAGCCGTTACAAAGAACGTAGGTTCACCTGAAAGAACTCAAACCTTACTCAAACAATTGAGAAAATCATTAGATGATAATAAGATAATAAATGATAAATATGAAGAGATACAAATACAATATAATGAATTAGAGAATGAAATAAATGAAATAAAACAACAAAATGATAAGAAAATGAAAGAAAAAGATGAAAAAATTAAAGAAATGGTTATGAAGAATGAAGAATTAGAATCACTCCTAAAAGATAAGAGTTTAGCAATAGTCAATAATAAAGATATAATTACCATAATAAACCATGAAAATGAAGATGTTCTAATCACACCAATCCGTAATAGAAGAGATGAAGGAGAAAGTAACGATTCATTCGATTTATCATATCAAAAATTAACACTTTTAAATTATCCAATTCTCTCTATTTATGATGATACAATATCATTTGAAATAAGTGAAGAATTAGATTCAAGAATTGTTATACTTCAAAGTGAATTAGAATGCCTGCAAGAAGATCAAGAGAGTTATCGAGTTACTTTACAGTCAATAATTGAATCATTTAATGAATTTAATAACTTACCTGATGATATAAAGAGTAAAATAATAAATATAAATAGTAATAAAGAGAATGTAATAGATAGTATCCAGAAATTGATGGATAATATTAGAAAGAATTTAAATATTATTATTTCATATTTTAATAATAATACAAATGCTTCAATGATTTCAACCTCAACATCGATTGATCAAAATAATGAAATATTAGATCAAGCCCAGGCTTGTACAAAAATCAATTTATTGACTATCCAATTAAATGAAGCGAATGATAAAATAATGGAAATTGATACAAAATATGATAAATTAGATATAGAAAACAAGTCGTTATTAGTACGAATAGACGAATTACAATCGCAGAATTCTAAACTTGAACAAGATATAGTTGATAGAGATAATCAAATAATTGAATTAAGAAACAATATAACTGAATATGAATCTGAAATACCAAACCAACAGATTGTTGAAAGTAAATATGAAGGTAAAATAACAATTCTTGAAGATGAAATCAATAGTAAAAATATAATGATTGATAATATTCATCAAGAGAATGAGAAGTTAAAAAAGAAAATTCAAATCTTAGAATCTTCCAACACAGATGATGAATATAAATCTAAAATAAATACCCTTGAATCAGATGTAATAACAAAACAATCAGCTATCAATACATTAAACTATACAATCAGTCAAGAAAAGCAAACAAATGATGATTTAATAGAATCTATAAGTAAAAAAGATAAAGAAATTAATGAATTAAATAAGAATATCCAACAATATGAAATATTATTAACAAAAAATAAGGAAGAGTATAGAAATGAAATTGAAAGTATAAAGAATGAATTGAATCAAGTGATTGCTGAGAAAGTGTTATTGGAAAGACAATTGAGTGTTTATAATAGCAATGAAATAACACATTTAGATGAATATACTTCCACAAATACTTCCACAAATAATAATGAAATAGAAGGAGAAATGAAACTGTTAAATGAAAAATTGAATGAGAAGAATGATGAGACTAAATCACTTCAATTGAAATGTGATGAATTGAATAAACAATTGGAGATAAAATCAAGTGCATTTGATATGTTGTTTAGTAGAATAAGTGAGATTAAATCTAATCCGAACAACACTTCAGATTTAGAAAAAGAAAATAATGAATTAAAACAACAAATAAAAGAATTACAAAGTAATAATCGTAATAATAATGAATCAATCTCTCAACTAGCAATTGATGATTATGAAAGACAAATAGATGAATTAGATAGCAAAGTAACCAAACTAGAGACTGAATTAGAACTAGCCAATAATAGAAATAAATCATTACAATCATCATTAAATGATCTACAGGAATCATATAGTATATGTAGAAATGATAATGATAAACAATGTGATACTATCACTGAATTAAGTGACAAAATAAATGAGTTAAATAGTAATAATGAAATATTAACAAAGACCAATGAAGAATTGAAATCACAAGTGGAAATGTTAGAAAGAGAGATGGAAAATAAAAATATATCTTTTGATAATAATAATAATAATGAAGAAGAAGAAGAGATTGAAATGATGAAAGAAGAATATGAGAATAGAATAAATGAATTAAATAAAGAATTAAACAGGAAATCAGCCACTTTGGAGGAGTTATTGAATCATATCACTAATCCAAATTCATCTTTTAATATTAATGATAATAATAATGAAAGAGTGAATGAATTAGAAGAAGATAATGAAGTATTAAAAGACAGAATAAAAGAATTGGAAAATGAAAATGAAGAATTAACTGTCAATTATAATAGAATAATATCCGAAAAAGACAATATTAATCTATTACTAACTCAATATGAAGAAAGAGTAAGTGAAATGTTAAAAGCGTTAAATAATTCCAATCAAATGATATGTGAGAAATCAAATCAAATAAAGGAACTACAGAAACAATGCATTCAATTATCATCATCAAACGATTTGAGTTTATCACATTATGAGTGGAATGAAGAAGAAGAAGAAGAAGAAGGTGAAGAAAATAGAGGTAATAATAAAAATGAATTGAATAAAAGTATACAATCACAACAACATGAAATTGAATCTTTACATAACCAAATCAATGAATTAAATCAAAAGATATCTGAAGCAGAAGATGCTCATCAACGAGATTTCGTTGAAATTCAAAAACAACAAAGATTATATGATGAATTATTGACATTATATCGATCAGCAAAAGATGAGAGAGATAGTATGACTGACATAATAAAGAAGGCATCTGATACTATAAATCAAAGAGCCAGTGAAGTAGAAGGATATAAAATACAATATGATGAAACAATTAAAGAGAAAGATGAAATAATAGATGAATTAAAGAGTAAAGTTAATGAGAATGATAGTCTATTACTACAAAAAGAAAGTGATATTAAGAAATTGAATGATAAGATTCAGTCATTAGAGAAAGAGATTGTAGAGAAGGAGAAAGAGATAAGTGGATTAATTGATAATAAGACAACACCTGATGATGATAATAATAATGATATTAAATCAATAGTTGATGAATTAGTTAAAACTCAAACCGAATTAGAGAATAAATTGATAATGAAAGAAGAGGAGATTAAAGAATTGAAATTGAGATTGAATGAATTACAATCTAATAATAATAATAATAATAATAATAATAATAAAGAGGGAAGTGAAGAAGAAGAAGATAGTGAAGATGTTGTAGAAATTGATTATGATGAAACAATCAAACTAAGAGAAAAAGAAATTGATGAATTAAAGAATAGAATAAATGAAATGGAAAATGAAAATAAAGAATTGAAAGAGAAGATAAAAGAATCAGAAATGGAGATTAATACTTTACAAAGTGAAATGAATTTACTTTCCAGTGAAAATTCAGCACTTAAACAACAAATAGGATGTTATAATGATATAAACAATAAATATGATGATATAAAATCAGAAAGAAATGAATTAATTAAGGAATATAATGATAGAATAAGTGAGTTAGAAAATCAATTATCTAAAAACTGCAATGGAAAATAGTGAAATGTCAATGAATATTGAAACTAAACAGAGAATTATTGAGAATTTAAAAAATAGAATTAAAGATAATGAAGATACAATTAAAGGGATTAAAGGAGGAAATTGATAGTTTACACCAACAAATCAACCAATCAAATGAAAGATATGATGGTTATAACGAGATGATGAAGAAAATGAATGAATTAGAAAGTACTGTTGGAAGAAAAGATGAAGAGATTGTGAAATCACAGAAAGTAATTGAACAATTGAAAAAGGAAAATGAAAATGAAAAGGAAGAAATGAAATTAAAAATTGAAAAGCTTGAGAATGAGCTCGAGAAAATAAGAAAAGAAAAAGAAGATTTAGAGAATAAGAAAGAAGAGATTGAACCAGAATGGGAAATGCTAGAAAGGAAGCTTGAGACACTAACCAATGAGTCGAATGAATCTACAAAAACGATAGAAATTAAAGAAAATGAGAAGAATGAATTGAAACAGAACAAGCAAGAGCTTGAAGAAAAGCTTGACAAATTAAATAAAGAAATACAACAAATAAAAGAAGAAAATGATAATATAGAGAAAGAAAAAGAAGAATTAAAACTCAAAAATGAAAAGCTTGAGGATGAGCTTGACAAACTAAACAAAAAGAATGATGATTTCATTAAAGAAATAATGTCTCAAGAAAGTAAATTAAATATCCTTCAAAATAAACTCGAAACCTATGAAACAGAATATAAAACATCAACTAGAGACTTAAAACAAGATGTTGAAGATATAGAAATAGTAAGAGAAAAGGATAAAATAATAAATGAATTGAAAAAAGAGATAGAAATGAAGAATGATGAGATCAATAATACAATTGAATCATTTAAAAGTGTACAAAAACAATCCGATGAGTTAATAAATGATTTGAACAAAGCAAATCTCTGAATTGAAACATAATGAATGATGACACAAATCTATTACAAGGATTAGAATCTGAATTAAATAGTAAAATTGAAGAAATTGAATTATTAGAACAACAGAATGAAATGAAAGGAAAAAACAATTGAAAAATTAAAAGAAGAAAATTCAAAATATAAAAATGAACAAATGAAAAATGATGAACAATTAAGTATATTATTAAACCAATCCATTGAACAAAATCCAGATAATAGTGTAGTTTTAACCATCAGTGAGAATAGAATTAATGAATTAACAGCCAAATTAAGTGATAAACAAAGTGAAATAGAGTATTTATGTAATGAAAATGAAGAATTGAAGAAGAAAGTGATAAAATTAGACAATGCAAATAAGCAGAAAACAACTCAAATTAATTCATTATTACAACAATCTGAGAAGAATGTGAATGAAATGAAGAATCTACAAGATAATTACAGTAGAAAAATGGAAGAATTAGAGAATAAATCACATGAAAATGAGTTGGTAATTCAAAGATTGGAGAATGAAAATAATCGATTAAAATCACAAATTGATGATTTAAACCATCAAATTAAAATAGAAACAAATAATAATTCAAACAATAATAATGAGAATGAAAGTGAAGTAAATGAGTTGAATTTGCAATTATTATCTAAACAAGAGGAGTTGGATAAAATGAAACACAATTTGAATGAAATACAAGAAACTAATGAACAATTAGAAAAAGAGAAAGAAGATTTAGTTAAAACAATAGAAGAAATGACAAATCCAATAACAATTAATAATAAAATAGAAAAAACAAAAGAAGAAGAAGAGAATGAAGAAATAGTAAAGAAAGATCAAGAAGAAATTAATAGATTAAATAAAATAATAAAAGAGTTAAAAGATGAAAATACTACAATAAGTGAAGAATTATTCTATTTACAATCAGATCAAAATGCTTTAAATCAAGAGAAATATTCATTACAACAAAAAATCAAAGATATCCGAAGAAATAGTGAAAATGAAAAGTCTATATTAAACAATGAAATTATTGAATTGAATAAAACTATTGAACATCAAAAAGAGATGATTAAACATTTAACTGAAGATTCTGATATTAGTAACGACAATATTAATAACGAATATATTTTCAATAATAATGAAAATGAAAATGATGAAGATATATCACCTCGAGTTGATTATCCAACAGAAATCAATAAATTGAATAATAAAATATCTGATTTAAGATCACAGAACTTTGATTTAAAGAGAAAAGTATCTGAATATGAAACTGAAATTAATGTTTTATCTGAAGGAAAGAATGAACTATTGAAACAATTAACAAGTGTTAGAAGTATGAGAGATGATTTTGATTCATCTGAAGAAGAAGAAAAAGAAGATAATCCAGAAAATATAAAGTTATTAAAAGAAGAAAATGAGGTATTAAATGGTAAAATAAATGAAATACAAAATAAATATGATAAAATGAATCAAATGTATCAAGCAACCAAATCCTTATTAGAAGATATAGAAAATAAGAAAAAACAAATAGAAAAAGATATGATAATAAAGAATGCAAAGATACAAGAATTGGAGAATACAGTAAATAGTTTGAGAGATAAAATAGATTCATCATTAGAAGAAGAAGAAGAAGAAAATGAAGAAAATAATAAAGAAATTGATTATGAGAAAAAGAAGTTGAGAAATGAAGTAAAACTATTACATGAGCAGTTACAGAATAAAGATGTAATTATTGCAAATGATAAATTAGAAATAGAAGAAAAGATTAACGATATAAATGGATTAGAATTGGAAATGAAAATGAAAATTAATACCATAACAAAATTACAACAACAATTACAATCATTCAAACCAGAATCAAGCTTTAGTGATAATAACAATGAAATAGGTGTTGGATCATTTATAATTGATAATAATATAAGTTATAATGATGAAGTATCCTATGAAGAATATCCAATACTAACATATCTTTATATTGATGAAAAAGATGAAGTGAAAATGAGAATTATGGCAATAGATAATCAAATAAAAGTATTAAAAGAACAGATCAATAGTAATGAAGAATTAGCAAAGACAATTGAAGATTTTGAGGATGAATCAAATCAAAGGTATAAGCTAGTCGAAGAAAATGGTAATTTAATGGCCCAAATAGAAGAATGTAATACACAGAAACAAATGATCAGTTTAAAATGTGATTATGAAAAAGATAAATTAGAATCAGAAGAGAATGAGATGTATCAATTGAAAGAATTAGAAAAAGATTTTGAAATTGAATTATCTCAATTAGTAGAATGGTCAACTAATCCAAACGCTGAAGCAGAATTAAAGAGCCAAATTGAAAGTCTTAAAAATGAAAAAGAATTAATACTTCATGATGTAATATCAAAAAGAGAATTAATAAAACCACTTTATGAAGAAGCAGGTGAATTATTAGATAAATTAAAAGAAATAAAATCACAATCAGAAATAGTGAATAATGACTTAAATCAAAAAAGGAAAGAATTATTAGAATTGTCTGATAAAATCGAAGAGATAAAAAATAGTCCAAATAAGTATGCATTAGATGCAATGTTTGAAGCAAAAAAGACTAAAAGAGACTTAGAGAAAGAAATCACTAAATTAACTGAGAATCTATCAGCTATCAATGAATTAATTTCCATCTGTAAACTAGAACTTGTTCCTTCAAATAATTATTTAGCAATTGTACTTAGTAAACAAACATTTGTCACTTTAATATTATTATTAACTAAATATTATAGTATAGAAGATGTAAAAGAGTTATTTTATGGTGAAAAAGCATATGAAGAAGATATAAAATGCATGGAATTGAATGTATACTGTGATTTAGTATATGATTTATTCAACCAAATAACAACAGGAGTTAATTTTGCATTAAGTGAAAATATTAATCGAAATGAACCATTTCAAATATGCCAATGGATTACAAATAGAATAAATAGAATTGATTCATATTCAATAGGTAATATATCTCCTTTATTAATGTCAATTCAACAAGATTTCAATGATAATATAAATACTTCAATAGAGAATTTTGAAAGTGAAATAGCTGATGAGATATTGGATAAAATAATAGATGATTGTTTATCTGATCCAATACTAATGAATGTAATTGATAATGATAATAATGGTTCATCATCCACTTCTTCATCTGAAACAAGTATTGATGGAATTATGAAAGAGAATGATGAATTAATGAGAAGTTTTAAAGAGATAGCTCATGAAGAAGGAGAAGTTGAAGAAGAAGAAGAAGATGATGATAATGATGATTTAGAATAAGTAATTGAATTTATAAATATATGTATATATATTATTATTATTATGAATTGTATTAATCAAATACCCAATAATTCTAACAAAAATTATTCTTTTAGTTTTCTTACTCTAAATCTACACTTTACATTATATAGCACATATAATAAATATAAAAAACTCAACAATAAAGACACATTTAAAGGATCTGTATAACAAACTAAAGCTTTATATCCTTTCAATACGGGAATCATATAATTCTCACCATATTCTTCTTTTAATACATTTTCTATCTTATTTGGAGCTAATAAGTCAAAATGTTGAGGAAATACTTCAATTCTTTGTAAAGGATAAATATCATCATATTCTAAACATATTTCAGTAGCTGTTGGATTTTCACTTTGTCTTCCAATACAAACATAGGAAATGTTATTGAAAATATGAGAAGGCAATTCTACTGAAGGATATTTACTTTTTATTTCATTTATCTAATTCTTAAGTATATATAAATTTATACTTTACCAGGAGGAACTATATAATTTTCGAAGAATTCTATATAATAACCACTTTTATCGTTATATAATCTCGCACTCACTCGAACTAACTTCTTACGCCACATTCTACCTAATATGTTGTGAGGGATTTTATCGTTTTTACCATAAAGACTATAACCGTAAGATTTAAAATCTGACTTTAAAGACATTATTCGATCATAATCATTTCCATTTATTATCACATCTAAATCATAATCTTCATTTAGGATATTATTATTTCGAACATAACCAAGTAAAACACCTAAAATTACTTTAAGAGTATACCCCAGTTTATCCAAAAATCTATTCCTTTTCTGTTAAACATATAGGTTGTAATTTCTAGTAAATCATTTAAATTTACAGACATATTACATTTATTCTCGAAATTTAACCACGAATAATATACTATTACTACTATTATAACTGTATGCATAATAACAGTAATTATATGCTTGTGGTTTTTTAATGAATAAACAAATGCTTCTTTAATTATCATTTAAAATAGAAAACAAGTTTGAATTATGGGCTTGATAAAATATGTCATTCCATAGCAAATCAAATATCATTATATCAAACACTATTTACAAAATAAATTCCTCAAAATTGTTTTACACCATAGGGTAATATAGATAATAATAAATTATATACAAAACATGTATTAAATTTGGGTATTGAAAACTACTAATTTGCTAATAAATATATCGTTAAATATATAACACTATACTAGCTATTTTACAACATATTGTAACATAGATGGAAATATTCAACAAAAGTTAACAATATGGCTATCTTACAGAATTATGGTCATCTTTACTTGATATATTAAAAGTATGAAATAATACATTTACTTATTTAATATTTGTTAAGCCATAAGCATTTAATAATAAATGAAGAATTTTCTAGAAAGATACTATTAAGAGCAATAGTTAACCAATATTTAAATCATTCTGCATTATTCAGATAGTTATCATGATTATGGCTACAATTGAATCAGTATTTTAAGTATTAAATACTCTTTTATTATTTATAGCCTTAATTGAAATATACATTCACAATATAGTATTTCTGCTTTTAGATATAGTTATTATAACATATTTGCTGATAAATTGAAAGTATTAATTGGAAGTAATGAATTAGATATATTAAACTCTGTGTTTGTATGTTATACATTTGTTGAATGAAGTCACTTATTATTTTTTAGTTTATAATCATTACCTATATTTTAATTTTGTTGTTATATCTATCATTCTTCTATATTTATTCTCACTTTTTTGAATAACACAATTACAAAAATTCTATTGGTTTATAACAAAATATGAATAAACTCAATTATTTGTTTGTTTTTGTGGTAGCTTTTGCTTTTGTTACTTGTAACTCATGTATTTTGTCAATTCCATCAAATGATGAGAAGGGTTGTTACAGATATGATTTATGTAGACTAACAGAGTTGAAATCGATGCAATATGAGAAGGATGGGATTAACTATTTTTTGCGACGTATATTTGTTGAATTATATTCTTAGTTGGAGGTAATGTTGTTGATGTTCCTGAAAAGTGTAACAGCGTTGTAGCATCAACAGGTTATAAAATAGAGAATGATGTATGTGTGTCATTAGGCATTAACAAAACCGAGATAATTCTACCAAGCGAGATTAAAAATCCTGACAAAGGAGCAAGAGTAGCGTATATAGATGGTGAAAAGATGGGTGCAATCGTAACGAAAATGTTTTCAATGGATTTTGTTTGTGATAAATCAATCTCAGATGCAAAAATCACCAATGTATTAATAAGAAGAAAAATAAACTATCATTTCACAGTTTCAACTTCTTATGCTTGTAATTCAACCTATGAAGATAAAGCATGTCCTTTACCTCCATATCCAGAAAAGCCAGCTGCATTAGCTGCAAGACCATCTCCAAAATGGTTTGATGATGCCAAATTTGGTATATTCATTCATTGGACTTTATTCAGTGTTCCAGCTTTCAAAAGCGAATGGTATTATAAATATCTTCATAATGGTCAAGCAGCTTATGTTCAATATCATAACAAGATGTATGGATGTAGTGGAATAGCTGAAGATAAATATCCATGTAATGGTAAGAAATTCACTTATGATCAATTTGCTGATATGTTTCAAGCTCAATTATTCAATGCAAGTGAATGGGCTGAATTGTTTAAAGATGTTGGTGCTCAATATGTAGTATTAACAACAAAGCATCATGATGGATTCTGTAATTATCCATCTCCACAACATTACTTATATAATTCAGTAGAAAGAGGATCACATAGAGATTTAACAGGTGAATTAACCAAAGCAGTAAAAGCAACAGGAATGAAAATGGGTTTATATCACAGTATAAAAGAATGGGGAAATGCCTTATGGGAAAAAGATAAGAAAGATAAAACAACGAAATATACAGAACAAGTATTGCATCCCTCTTTGATTCAAATAACTAATGATTATAAACCTGATTTAATATGGTCAGATGGTTCTGATGAAATGGATAAACGAGAATTATATTATCAAAATGAAAAATTCTTAAGTTGGTTATACTCATCAAGTCCAGTTAAGAATACAGTAGTAACTAATTCAAGATGGGGATATGATGGTAGTGGTGATTATTTAACAGGAAGTGATCGATTTATTCCTGATGCAACACTGGATGAGAAATATGAATGTTGTTTTACAATGACAAAAGATTGTTGGTGTTATGATAAAACTAAAAGATTAAGTGATTTTTATTCCTCAAAAGAGTTAATAAGAGACTTAATAACAGTGATAGCAACAGGTGGTAATATGTTAATAAATGTTGGTCCAACAGCTGATGGAATAATAACTCCAGAATATGAAGAAAGATTAAGAGATATTGGAAGATTTATGAAAATAAATGGTGAAGCTATTTATAAAACAAAACCATATAAAGTTCCATTTGATAATGCTAAAAATAAAAATATAGCTTACACAGTTCCAAAGAATAATGATAAGATATTATATGTATTATTCTATGAATGGCCAAAACACAGTGATAGTAAATTGACATTAACCATTCCCAAAGCAACAGATAATACTAAGATTAGTTTATTGGGAGATAAAAAAGGATATAAATTTACATTTGAAAATAGTGAAAGTGGTTTGATAATTCATTTCCCAATATTTGAATTTGATGATATTCCTGATACCTTTGCTTATGTGTTGAAATTAGAAAATGTGAATTAATTTTCTAATAATAATGAGTATTTCTTTCTATTTTTTATGTTTTATATCAAAAGCTTGATAAGGTTTGTGTTTATTGAAACAGCTATTTTTTTTGAAAAGCTTTACTCACATTCATTTTGATATTTGAAGAGACAAATTATCTATAGTTATGCAGTCAGAATCTACCTTAGATCAGAGTGTGATAAACGAAATAAAACTAACTGAAGTTGATGTTATAAATGGCAAAGCTTTCTCTTATTGTAGAAAACCTTTTATTTTAGTCCGAGATTGCTTCCTTCAGATTTACTGTGAGATGAAGAGTGTTATAAGCAACAGTAGAGAATTTAGATATCAAAAATGTTTTTTAGTGTATGGCAATGAAGGAATGGGTAAAACAATGTTAAGCTGTTTTCTTGCTCACTGTTTCAGCAAAGATAAATATTTCGAGGGATATAATATTGTTCTTTACTGTTATACACGAGAAAGAAGTAAAAAATACTGTTATTATTATCGAGAAGCTTATGGTGTTGGATATGAAGAAATAAAAGATCTACCTTATACAAAAAGAAAAACAATAGTGATTAGTGATAATTATCCAATTAAAGAAGATGATTACAGTAATGCTGAGATAGTGATTATGGTATCTTCACCAAGTGCAGATAAATACAAAGTTATGAGTAATAAAAGAGCTCCAGTACAATTCTATTTACTACCTCTCACATCAGAAGAAATCAACTTTTGTAACAGTATAGAGTGTGAATTGTCTGAAATAGAATATATATATGAAAATGAATTTGATCCAGAAAGAGATGGTTTACCATCATATATACCAGCATCATACAATGAAATGTATTATATATATGACACTGATAGAATCGATGTAATTCCAGAAAGAATAAAGTTTAAATCAGATGAAATAGAAAGAAAAATTTTAACAACATACTTCAATGAACCAAAAAGATTTAAATATTTATATCATGCATTTAAGGATCAAAGAAATGGAATGATATTTGAAAGAATGTGCCATATTATTATAAAAGATAGGTTGCTTGATAATCAGAATATTCTATATATAGGTGGTAATATGTGTTATCATGATAATATGAAAGATTTTGTTGATAAATATCTTCACTCAGATGAAAAGATATACGGAAATAGTGATATTTCTAATACCATATATGTTGATTTTAGTGAAAATCAAGAATTTCCAGCAATTGATAGCTGTATAATTAATATATTCAATATTACATCTGTTCAAATGACAATTAAAGATGATCATCCCACAGAAGATACAATAATTGTATTTCTGAATGTATATTAATATATTATTATACTTGATTAGATGATATACAGTTACCATAAAGATAAGATGATAGGTTACATATTAAATACTCCTACTAATCCATTTCCAGAAGGTATTTCACAAGCATCTTCACTTTATGATCTTGGTTATATACCAAGTAGTTTAAAGAAATATATAATATTCAAAATGGATCAACGTAAAAGAATTCTATGTGAAAGTTATGTATATTCTATTATTTCTTATATTATTTCTAGTTCTTAATCAATGAAATTAACTGCAGAAGATATATCGACTCTGATTTGATGAATATGTATAGTGCTGATAGACAGGCAGAATTCAAAGATGTTATGGATAGTGATAAGACAAAATTTGAAGAATTGGTGATTGAATTACAGCCTAAAGTTAAGAATATATTGAAATCTATTCAAAATAATGAAAATTTAAATATAGATAAACTTAAAGTTTTAATAAAAGAACAATTAGAAGCAATCAAACAACAATTAAAAGAAGAATATGATAGATATACTACACAATTGTTAAGTATTTTAGAACCAATTGAAATATTTAAAATGAAAGTCAGATTAGCCATATTTAACAATATCATAAATATAATTGATAGACAATTAGAAGAATCAGTAAATGATGAAGTATTTAGCACCCAAATGAATGATTTAAAGAATGAAATAAATGATTATAAAGCAAAAACAGTAGAACAAATAGATGTAGTAGATGAGTCATTCGAAAGTCGATGGAGCGAATTACTAAACAAACCAGACGAATTGAATGAAAGAGTAAAGGAATTACATAACGAAATTGAAATGATAAAAGAGCAACTACAAGAATTGCTTGACAGATTGAATTATTTCCTTAACCAGTTGAAAACAAATGAACCAGTTTTAGAATTAATTGATTTAGTTTCATCATTACAAAAGAATTTATCTGATATATCAAACAGAATAACCACATTATATGGTGGAATAACCGAATCACAAAATGATCCAGAAAAGTTAAATAAAATATGTGATAGTATTCAAGTATTGAAGAGTCACCTTTATATGATACATAAGCTGTTCCAATCATATTTACAGTTTAACTTGGACAATGATCTTGAAACATGTTTATCATATTTGAGACTTTTCCTTAAATATTTTAAAGCAGATATGGACATAGAAGATAATGATGATGATAAATCATCTATACCACCTTCATCCACTACTGAAGTTAATGGAGAATCAATAAGTGATAATGACAAGGAAATATCTACTGAAGAATTAACCAATTTACATAATAAACTTCTTTCATTACAATATCAACTCCAATTGTTAGGTATATGCGATCTTGAAGTAGGAAATGAATTAGTGAAGAATAAAATGAATTCTGAAATAGGAGAATATAGTGAAGATTACAAAAAGTTGTTGCATGATTTAGATGATTATTTAATCGATGAATATTACATTGATTTAGATCATGAAGAGAGAGAAGATATGAAAAATGAAATTATTACTGTATATTATGTTATTATTATTATTATAGTCAATTGACAATAATAGAAGCTATGATCGTACTGAATTAAACAGATGTAATCCAATATTTAGAATTATATTTGTTACATATGATCATGATGAAGTTACAACAAAACTTGTAATAGGTGAAGAAGATTTTGGATATTATGGCAAAGAATTTAAAAATGAAATGATAAAAGAGATGAATAAGACATATATTTGGGATTTTGTAAATCCTGCAAAAAGGCCAAGAACAGAAATAACAAAATCAGGAAAATGTTCTTTAGATAAAAACCAAAAGAATATAATCAAATCTATAAAATCAAAAAGACTTAGATTTTCTACTTTAAATTTGACTACAAAAGAATTATTAAATGTTTATAATCAAGAAACAACTCCTGAAAGATTTACTGCAAATACAACATTTAAATTCAAGCCAAAAGAATATTCCAATTTACTTATAAAAGAACCTTCGAAAAAGCCAATTAATCCTGAAAAAGATATTAATGAGTTGGTTAAAGAATTTAACAATGCTATTATTATGAATCAAGCTAATAAAACTGATAGTTTAAAAGTAATTATAGATGAATATAATGATTTTGTAAATGAATTAAATACATCAAATGGTGAATTGGAGTTAAATGAAGATAATAAAAGATAATAAATGGTATTGAAAATTTATGTAGGAGAATAGATGAAATTGTAGTACTGAATAAAGATAAAGAAGAAGTAAAACATTTGAAAAATTATATTGGATTAACTGTTCCTACAAGAAACTATGTGGATAAATTATTATCAGAATTACCTATTGATAAAATTAAGAAGTGGATAGATGATAATTTATCCAATTTAGTCTTTCCTATAAATGAAGATAACAAAAATAGGTTACTTAATTACATGTCTTCTGTTGTTAATCAATATACATTAACATTACCTTACATTGTTAATAAAGAAGTAATAGGTAAATTACTATGTGAATTACTATATGCTGTAAGTAAAAATTACATAGAACAGTTTTTATCTGAATTGCCTGTTGATGTTACAAAAGAAGATATTAAAAAGATATTAGCTGAATTGAAAATCACTATAAGTGAAAATTCTATAGATCAGTTAATATCAGCATTACCTGTTCCTAATAAAGATGATATTCATCAATTTTTGTCAAAAATACCTAATCCTAGTAATACTCCTAAAGAGGATATTGATAAGTTATTATCTCAATTACCTATCCCAATTAATGAAGATAATAAAGAAAAGCTAATATCGATATTATGTGTTGGTAAAGAAGAAGATATTCAGAATTTCATACCTGATTTAATTAAAGATGCTGCTAAAGAGTATATTGACAAGTTAAAACATGCCTATAATTCAATATCAATAATGAAAGGAAATTTAAAAGATTTTTGTTCTACCTGTACAAGTATATTTATATTAATATAATATTGTAATAATAGAAACAAATGAATTATGTCGAATATTTGAAAAACCAGTGATTATAAACTATGATAATACAATAAGCATTGGATGTGATATATTCCAATATCCTGAAAGGAGAGTGTATATCCGAGATGTTTATAAAGATATATGGAATGAATTGAAATATTATATATTCTTTTTGAAAATACGAGAAGTTAAACGTGAAAGTTTTGATGATATTAATGCTATTGTTGAAATAATAAATGAATGTATAAGAGAAGATAATGAAGAGAATAATAAAAGAAATATAAATATTATTAGAGAATATATTATAAAAGGAAAATGTTTTGAAGAGAAAATAGCTGTTCTAGATGATATGAACAATAAAATATTTAGAGGTAAAATCAGAAAGGAAGATAATGGAAAAAACTTCGATGAAGTTACGTTTTTTAAAATTCTGTTAAGAGGAAATCCAGGATGTGGTAAAACCTCTTTTATAATATTCTTGTTGAAGATGATCATTGAATTAAATAAAAAAATTAATGATAATAAATTGAAAATTGAAGTATATGTATTTAAAAATGGAGGTAATAATGATTTCAATAAATATCGATTAATTGGAGAAAAAATCCATAGAGGTATTAACAATCCAAATATCTCTGATATAGCTATATCAGATTCACATAACCTTTCTGAAAGACAAGCAAATTCTTTACTATTATTATACATTACTTCACCAGATTATAAGAATTATAAAAATTTTATAGTAAATAATCGTAATAAATTCTATTATTATATGGATGTATTTAGTAATGATGAAATAAAGGAATGGGAAGAAAAATGTTTAACAACTAAACTGACATATTCAATATATAAAAATGGATTCAATAGTAAATATGGAAATGTTCCAAGACATATCTATTATGCAGCAATATATGATGTAAGTTATGGCAGAGATTATTGGGATGAGTTATACTCAATAGGTATTAAGAGAATAATTGGAGGTATTGGATATATGGAATTTCTAATGAAATATCTATTTCCAAGTGAGTCTGCAGAAGATAAAATATCTAATTATAAATCAGAAAGATTTGATATTACATTATGTCATTTGATAGTGAAATATTCTATACCATATAAAGATGAAGTGAATAAAATCAAATATTATGATAGAATCAATGAATATGAAATGGAGTTTATATCTGATGAAGTATTTGATTATATTTATGATAACATAAAACACAAAGCTGAAAAAGCAGATATTAATGATATTCAAGGGATTTTTAGGAGTATTTATAATAAAAAAGATCATCAATTATTTCAATTACTATTTGAAGAACTAGTATTTTACAACTGCTTATATAATGGAGAAAAATTAAAATATAAAAATAATACAATAATAGAAACAATTGATAAGAATGAATTTGACACTTTTAAAGAATTATTCAATGTTGATATATATTCTACTAAAATGAAAGGTGTGTATTTAGTTCATTTAGCAACTGTTGAGAATAGAGAAATGATTTATTTGATGAATAACTGTTTTATTCATATTATAAATGATCCAAGCGAAGCCAAAAGAGAATGTAATGAAATAATTGATGAATGTATTATTCAACTGTCAATGAAAATGAAATGGTTAGATTTTCATTATATATTTGTTTCATCAAAAGGCAAAACTTCTAAACAATTAAAAGTAGAGAAAAAGTTTATATCTCATTTAAAGCCAATACTAGATCCAATAACTTATAAACCAGTTAAACAGAATATAGAAATATCAGAAGATAAAATTGATTTAAAGTATTATTTATCAGAATTCGAGCAAGAAGTGTATGGAAAGGATTTTATTCTAAAAAATATACAACTACCATCTTCACCAAATGATGTTAAACAGCCACCATCTGAAAAAAAAACAACAATCTAACAAAAATAAGTTATCTTTCAAATATCATTACTTGATAAAGATTATATTTTCTAAATCAACTCATATTCGAGTTATAACAATCTAACATAAATGAGGGATTCTCTACGCATTTAAAACTCTTATTTCTTTTTATCACATTTACATATGATCTTTATCATTTCAATATCACATTCATCTTCTACAACTAAAGAGACTTCACTTATACTTTTCTATTAGTTATTTCGTCTATTCATATAATTCAAATGAAATACTTCGAAAATCGATGGTATTGCTGAATTTACTATATATTCTATGAAAAAATCAACAAAATCATTTTTGAAAGATTTGAATCAATCAAGCCATTTTTAAATTTTAATCATTTTATATTTGTAATTAGAGAAAGTAAATAAACATCTTGAGGTATAAACAAAATAAATTTTCTATAAAATAATAGAATGAACCAATCTAAAGTGTATTCTGTAAATCAATTAAGTTCTATCTCTTCTACTTCTCCAAAAATAGTTTTAAAGAATCGAAGTCCAAGCGCTCCATTGTCAAGAATGTCATCACCTGGTAAATCTTTGTATAACAAATAATAATGAGTAATAAAGGGTTATAGCACAGTGTGCTATAACCCTTTAGTTATTTTTATTAGACAATAAAAATTTTGCGTATAATTAGCTACGCATATAAATAATTTTATATGAGAATTTTTATAAAAATAAATTTTAAGGACTTAATTAGCAGTCCTATTCTATCAGATCTACTACTGGACTTGCATCATCATCACTGCCATCTTTATCTTTTGTTGTGCGCCGTTCAGCTAAATACGCCGTTGAGCGTTAAGAAGACTTTTTTCAATTCTAATATCATAAACGAAACCTCTGGCCCTTCAATATTACTAATCAACACTTTGTTTTCCAAAATAATTACGTTGGCCTAATATCGTATAGTAGTGTTTAGGTTCCTGTACTGGAAACAATTTTTATTTTTATATTATTTTAAAAGCTTATAACAATAGTAGACATCGGGATAAAGGTTTTAAATAGAAAAGGAATACCTACTTATTGCATTTACCTGCTTAAAATTTATTTTGAAAAAACAGGCTTGAATGAGGCTTGAATAGATTTTTATTTTTTCGTTTTTAAGTGTCTTAACATCTAAATATGTGTGATTTAATTGCTTAAACTAATGTTTTTTTAACTCTAGTAGTGATCGAAGTAAAAAAATTAAAAATAAAATTATAATTGTTTTCATTATGTTGGGATAAAGTTCAAATAATATATATTGCAGATGTAGATTATATGACAAAGTAAGATTATATTTGCATATAACTCGCCATCAAACCACACACTATCATTTTAGAATTGAAAAAGTCTTCTTAACGCTCAACTGCGCATTTAGCTCAACAGCGCACAACATCTTTATCTTCATCATCATCATGATCATCATCATACTTTCTTCTTCTTTTTACTGGTGATTTGGTTTTGTTCTTCTCTACTTGTTGTTGATTCTTTTTTTCTTCTTTTTCTTTTTATTGCTTTTCAATTTCATCATATGTTCCTTTCTGATCTGTGTAACCACTCGGGTTATATACAATCACTTTTAGATCGATATATATCCAATCTAACATTCTATCATACTATTTATTAATATTATAAAATATATTATACAATATTTTACTTATAATTTGGATTGTAATCAAATAGGTATAACAGTATATCTTTGAAATATCTAATTTGATTTCTGAAATCAGTTGGATCATGTATAATACTGCATTTTATAACGCTATTGCAGTATTGTTGGAAATCACCAAAATAATAATAATATATGTATACTGGTATCTGCTGAAATAATTTTGTTTACTTGACAATATTCTTAAATTAAAAACAATATTGCTAAATTGTTGACTGCTATAATTACAACTAATATATTGAAGTAAAATTATCTCTACTCCATTAATTTTGTTTTCAAATAATCAATTAATTAAAAATATATAAAAATACAATTTATATCATTCGATTTAACTCGAACGTTCGATTCATTTTTTTTAACTTTCTTTTGTTTTTTATTTGATTTTTCTAATATATCATAAATAAATACATCATAATATATATTTTTGAAAATATAAAATTCCATATCTCTTTCTATTTAACAAAATAAATTAAGTCATGCTCGAGCCTAAATTCCAAGTCGTTCAAAGTATTTTAAACGCTAACTAGTTGAAATACTTTTGAGTAAATATTTTAAATGGCTACTATATTATATGTTTCAATTTTGGTTCAGAGGTATATTTGGTGCTACTCCTACAACAACAAATTCGACGAGTGCGCCGGCCACTTCAAATATTCAAGTATCGAATGTTACAACTGGCACCAGTTATAATAATACAACTAATAGTACTACAACTGGGGCCAGTTCTAATGTTACAACTTCAATACCTGCAACTGGTGCAGGTTATAATAATCAAAGTTCAAATGCTGCAAATTACGCCGGAATGATGGCAGGTGTTGCTGCCTCCACGGAGGCAACAGCCCAGCCAACATTCCAAAATATCACACAACCATTACAACAACAACAACAACAAAGATATAATGTTGATGCTATTATGGAAAAATTACAACCATTTTTGATTAATCAATATGATTATGAATCAGTTAAGCAAATGGTTATGAATAATACAAAACAAGATTTAGAAAATGTATGTAAAAATGTAGGATTGCCATTAGATATTATATCAAAGTTTTCAAACTATGGAGGAACAATAGATCAATTAGTAGATTATTTACATTATTTCAAATATCAATGTGGTCGTAATGCTCCAGAAGCACGATCAGATGTGTGTAATTTAATTAATGGTATGGGAAAACAATTTGTTTTATGGCCTAAAGTAAATTATGGTTTATTTGGCATGTCTTTAGATGGATATCCAAAGACAGGTTCAGGTAGAAGATAACATGTTCATTTCAAGCATAAGAAACATCACAGAAGAAATAAACTAAAATTAGAGAGTATCCCACGGAGGCATCTCTTGGCTACTAAGGAATTAGGTGGTAATAGTGGTATTATACCATTAAGAGTGGGTCAAAGTGTTGGTCCTAATAAGCATGTCATTATTACTAATCCAAGACAACAAATGTATGATACTGCTAGTGCTGCTTATAATGGAACATCACAATTACAGCCAAGTCAAATACCAGAATATATTCAACCATATATACCAAAAGAAACGGTAGGATATGATTTTAATTGGAATTATGATAAATTATTTAGTCCAGGTTTGAATAGACAAGCTCGAAAAGAAGTTCAATATGCATTAACTAATAATTATGCTTCAATGTTGCCTAACAATTATCATATTAATTTTTATGATATGCTAGATCGTGAACAGAAAAAAGGACATTTAAGAGGAACATTCCCATTAGCAGAATTAGATACATCTAATCCAAGAAGCTATCTTTTGAATTGGCCTGAATATGTTACAGAAGCAGATGTTCAGGCATATGATAATGGAATGAATAGAGTTACAGATCCTTTGTTACAAAAATTTCCTAAATTACAAAATTATAAATCATTACAAGAGATAATAGAAAAGAATCCTCAATTAGCAGCGTATAAAAATTATAGACAAGATTGGTTGACCTCAACTTGGGATAAATTAACAGGTAATGATAAAGATGCAATAGAATATTATAACAAACTATTACTACAGCAGGAGTATTTGCAAAATGAATTAGTTGATGGAGTAAGTAAGATCAATCAATATTCAGATCCATATAATTTTGATCCGAATCGAGCTGAAAAAGTAAAAGAATATATTGCATTGAATAATCAAAAGGCACAAAGATATATGGATGATCAAGAGATATTAGAAAGATCAAAATTTTATAGATGGGCATTAGATCCAAAAAATCAAGAACTAGTGAATAGTGCTATAGATATAGATAAAGAACCGCATATATGGATTAATGAAGATAAATATAGAGAACTGAATGAAATAGCATCACAAAATAGTAGAGATTTCATTAACTTTGATTATAACAGAGAGAAGTTAGGTCACTCACTTCCTCAAGAGTGGGTGAATGCAGATAATAAACAAAAATATGAAATAGCTATTGGTTTAGTGAAAACTGCATGTAGTTCATGGGCACAATTTGAAAATTCACAATTTCAAAAAGCACTCGATTCATTACGTGAATCTGATTTTATGGGTTTTGCTGGTAATTTGTTCCTGTGTGTAGAGAATGTATTTAGGATATTTCCACAAATATACTATACAATGAAGTCATATTTGGTAGGTGGAGTTACTCCTCAAATGTTTGAAGTAGATCATGCAATGAAATATGTTCGTGCAATAGTAATGACATGTTTGGCTTATTGGTTATGGAAAAAATCCAAGCTACCAACATCAGGGTTCTTGTATGTAATGTGGTACTTCATTTTCGACTACTATGAAATAATTCGTATGCTATCAGGTGGTAGATTACCTGCTATCACTGACTTGTATTATGGTAATTCAGAAAAAGTTAAGTCAATGTTACCTGAAGCAATTCAAAAATCATGGTTACCTGTAGACTTGTTGTATAACTTTGGTGTTTCATTTATGTTCAATACTCATCCATATGTTCGATACTTATTTCTATTAGTTCCATTCTTCTACAAATTTTCTAATATATGAAATATAGATGCAAAAAATGTAGGTGATACATTAAAAACAGCAGCAACTGTAGCTGCAGCTGCAAATGGAGGTGATGCAACAACTGCTGCAGCAGCAGTTAAAGGTATTAGTGAATTATCAAAAGCTATGCCATCAATGGCAAAAACTGTTGTTGCAGCTGATCCAACAGGTACATTACAAACTGTTGCAGGTATAGGAACAGTATTCAGTGCATTGACTGCTTGTTTTGGTTTGCTAGATGCAGGTGGTTTATTAAACTGGTTAAAACCAACACCATATCAACACAAGAATGCAATCAAAATGGATAACTACGTGAGACGTTCACAACAAACAATTCCAAGTTCACTCACTAATTTTGGTAGAGCAGTGAGTAATTTAGATCAAGCAAAACAACTCAGTGAAGCTATGAGTTACTTTGGAATAGGTAATGGAAATAATAAAAAAGTAAAGAAATTAATTTCACGTAGGAAAGTTTTGTATAACAGTATCACTTCAGATGCCTTATCGAACTTTGATATAGAGTTAATTGTGAAAAATGAGTTCAATAATTTCCACGGAAAGTTCATGGGAGTGTTCTGCTGGGACGAGCTTGTACTTCCTATACCCAAAAAGAAGAATCAATGGGGAATCATAATCAATACACTCACCACACAAGCTAGCCCTGATTCTATAGGTCATTGGGTGGCCTTAGTAGTTGACAATATCAAGAAGCAATTCCTGTACTATGATTCATTTGGTGAAGATCCTCAACGCTTGGAAGAATTTAAAAAAAATTTGAAAAAATTAAAGAAGTATCATAATGAAAAGTATGAACTTAAAATCAATGGAGTACATAATCAAAATTCAAATACTGCTAACTGCGGTTTTTTTGCTATTAATTTTTTGAAAAATATTTTAAGAGATCAGTGTAGTTTCAAAAAGGCTACTGACTATAATACAATAGTGGGTGAAGCAAAAATTAGGTTAATGAAAAAACAATTTGGTTTAATATAATATAATTATTTCTTAATTATTTTTTTTATGTGTGGTGAAATATTGTATGAGTTTCAATATATTCTATCATCTCTGTATCCATATGAGTACATTTGAAGAATATTGGCATCTTACCATTAAAACATCTTTGTGGCATTCTGATGATTACTTTTTTCATTGTTGGTGTGTATGTAACTTTCGGATAATCTCTATTTCCTAAGTCACAAGGACCTACAAACACTAATATCAAACGTTGACTCATAATCATGTTAATCATTTTGTGTGTTAACTCAAAATACCATTGATTCAAATGATTTGATTGTTTTTTTTGTGTGGGGGTGTTGTTCATAATTTACATAATTAATTAGCATTATTTTGATATGTAATATACGTCTTATAAGAAATTTCAATAATAGAAAAATAGATTCGTTTTATTTGAGATGACATGATCACCATATGGTGTCATATCGCACCATATTGTGATCATGATATATGTATCTGTTGCTCCGTTGAGCTAAATGCGCAGTTGAGCGTTAAGAAGACTTTTTCAATTCTAAAATGATAGTGTGTGGTTTAATGGCGAGTTATATGCAAATATAATCTTACTTTGTCATATAAGCTTCATCTGCGATATATATTTTTAATTTTTTGCTTCAATCACTACTGGAGTTAAAAATACATTAGTTTAAGCAATTAAATCACACATATTTAGATGTTAGGACGCTTAAAAACGAAAAAATAAAAAATCTATTCAAGCTTCATTCAAGCCTGTTTTTTCAAAATAAATTTTAAGTAGGTAAATGCAATAAGTAGGTATTCCTTTTCTATTTAAAACCTTTATCCCGATGTCTGCTATTGTTATAAGCTTTTAAAATAATATAAAAATAAAAATTGTTTCCAGTACAGGAACCTAAACACTACTATACGATATTAGGCCAACGTAACTATTTTGGAAAACAAAGTGTTGATTAGTAATATTGAAGGGCAGAGGTTACGTTTATGATATTAGAATTGAAAAAAGTCTTCTTAACGCTCAACGGCGTATTTAGCTGAACGGCGGATCAACAGTATCGATTTTTTAAGGGCATATTTGAGCCCAGCATAATATTACGAATCGATTGATGTATTTTTTATTGTCTAATTATGTTTCTAAGGGTGAAAAAACTATAGGGTGAAATAGAACACATAAACGGCTATTTTTTTGAATCAAAAACCCTTTATTACTCATTATTATATTTTAATTTCTTTTTGTGATGTATAACATTAAAAGAAATACTGATAATAAAGTATATAACCCTTAATCAAAAGATATAAACATTATAATATATAATAATCATTAAAAGTGGTTTAATAAAGTAATTTTAAACCAAAATCTTTTCCATACACTTCTTTCTCAAATTCTGATCGATAATATAATATAATAACTTTTATCCTCTCTCCATTTACACAATAATATGTTCCATTATTTGATGGTTTAAGACTCACTATACCAGGTTCATTAGTTGTTAGATCTATTATTGGCTTTAAATGAGATATAAACTTTTTCTCTACTTTTAATTGTTTAGAAGTTTTGCCTTTTGAAGAAACAAATATATAATGAAAATTTAACCATTTCATTTTCATTGACAGTTGAATAATACATTCATCAATTATTTCATTACATTCTCTTTTGGCTTCGCTTGGATCATTTATAATATGAATAAAACAGTTATTCATCAAATAAATCATTTCTCTATTCTCAACAGTTGCTAAATGAACTAAATACACACCTTTCATTTTAGTAGAATATATATCAACATTGAATAATTCTTTAAAAGTGTCAAATTCATTCTTATCAATTGTTTCTATTATTGTATTATTTTTATATTTTAATTTTTCTCCATTATATAAGCAGTTGTAAAATACTAGTTCTTCAAATAGTAATTGAAATAATTGATGATCTTTTTTATTATAAATACTCCTAAAAATCCCTTGAATATCATTAATATCTGCTTTTTCAGCTTTGTGTTTTATGTTATCATAAATATAATCAAATACTTCATCAGATATAAACTCCATTTCATATTCATTGATTCTATCATAATATTTGATTTTATTCACTTCATCTTTATATGGTATAGAATATTTCACTATCAAATGACATAATGTAATATCAAATCTTTCTGATTTATAATTAGATATTTTATCTTCTGCAGACTCACTTGGAAATAGATATTTCATTAGAAATTCCATATATCCAATACCTCCAATTATTCTCTTAATACCTATTGAGTATAACTCATCCCAATAATCTCTACCATAACATACATCATATATTGCTGCATAATAGATATGTCTTGGAACATTTCCATATTTACTATTGAATCCATTTTTATATATTGAATATGTCAGTTTAGTTGTTAAACATTTTTCTTCCCATTCCTTTATTTCATCATTACTAAATACATCCATATAATAATAGAATTTATTACGATTATTTACTATAAAATTTTTATAATTCTTATAATCTGGAGCAGTAATGTATAATATAATTGAAGCTTTTGCATCTCTTGTATCTAAGTTATATGAATCTGTTATAGCTATATCAGAGCGTTTTGGATTATTAATACCTTCACGAACATTTTCTTTTACTAATCGATATTTATTGAAATCATGATCACCTCCATTTTTAAATACTTTAGCATCAATTTTTAATCTATCATCACTAATTCTTTCATTTAACTCAATGATCTTCTTCAGCATGAATATTATAAAGGAGGTTTTACCACATCCTGGATTTCCTCTTAATAAAATTTTAAAGCATTTAACTGCTTTGTATTCTTTTCCATTATATTCCTTTCTGATTTTACCTCTAAATATTTTATTGTTCATATCATCTAGAACAGCTATTTTCTCTTCAAAACATTTTCCTTTTATAATATATTCTCTAATAATATTTATATTTCTTTTATTATTCTCTTCATTATCTTCTCTTATACATTCATTTATTATTTCAACAATAGCATTAATATCATCAAAACTTTCACGTTTAACTTCTCGTATTTTCAAAAAGAATATATAATATTTCAATTCATTCCATATATCTTTATAAACATCTCGGATATACACTCTCCTTTCAGGATATTGGAATATATCACATCCAATGCTTATTGTATTATCATAGTTTATAATCACTGGTTTTTCAAATATTCGACATAATTCATTTGTTTCTATTATTACAATATTATATTAATATAAATATACTTGTACAGGTAGAACAAAAATCTTTTAAATTTCCTTTCATTATTGATATTAAATTATAGGCAGGTTTTAACTTGTCAATATACTCTTTAGTAGCATCTTTAATTAAATCAGGTATGAAATTCTGAATATCTTCTTCTTTACCAACACATAATATTGATATTAGCTTTTCTTTATTATCTTCATTAATAGGAATAGGTAATTGAGATAATAACTTATCAATATGCTTTTTAGTACCATCAACAGGTAATGCTAATAAAAATTGATAAATATCATCTTCTTTAGGAACAGGATATTTAGATATAAACTGATCTATAGAATCTTCATCAATTGTAATACGTAATTCAGCTAATAACTTAACAACTACATTTTGAGTAGCATTAACAGGCAATTCAAATGAAAATTTTTCTATGTAATTTTTACTTACAGCATATAGTAATTCACATAGTAATTTACCTATTCCTTCTTTAATAACAATGTAAGGTAATGTCAGTATAAACTTATTAATTTTCTCTTCATTTACAATAGATAAGCGATGAAGTAAATTATCTTCAGCTTGTTTAGTAATAGGAAAGACTAAATTAGATAAATTATCATCTATCCACTTCTTAGTCTCATCAATAGGTAATTCTGATAATAATTTATTCACATAGTTTCTGGTAGGAACAGTTAATCCAATATAATTTTTCAAATGCATTACTTCATCTATCGTTTCATTCAGTACTACAAGTTCATCTATTCTCCTACATAAATTTTCAATACCATTTATTATCTTTTTATTATCTTCATTTAACTTCAATTCACCATTTGATGTATTTAATTCATTTACAAAATCATTATATTCATCTATAATTACTTTTAAACTATCAGTTTTATTAGCTTGATTCATAATAATGTTGTTGTTAAATTCTTTAACCAACTCATTAATATCTTTTTCAGGATTAATTGGCTTTTTCGAAGGTTCTTTTATAAGTAAATTGGAATATTCTTTTGGCTTGAATTTAAATGTTGTATTTGCAGTAAATCTTTCAGGAGTTGTTTCTTGATTATAAACATTTAATAATTCTTTTGTAGTCAAATTTAAAGTAGAAAATCTAAGTCTTTTTGATTTTACAGATCTGATTATTTTTTTTTGGTCTTCATTTAGAATATTTTTATTTGGTCTTACTAACCTTGTTGTGTTTTCTATTATATTCTCTTCATCTGTTTTTGAAAGATTCCAAATATATGTCTTATTCATCTCTTTTATCATTTCATTTTTAAATTCTTTGCCATAATATCCAAAATCTTCTTCACCTATTACAAGTTTTGTTGTAACTTCATCATGATCATATGTAACAAATATAATTCTAAATATTGGATTACATCTGTTTAATTCAGTACGATCATAGCTTCTATTATTGTCAATTGACTATAATAATAATAATAACATAATATACAGTAATAATTTCATTTTTCATATCTTCTCTCTCTTCATCATCTAAATCAATGTAATATTCATCGATTAAATAATCTTCTAAATCATGCAACAACTTTTTGTAATCTTCACTATATTCTCCTATTTCAGAATTCATTTTATTCTTCACTAATTCATTTCCTACTTCAAGATCGCATATACCTAACAATTGGAGTTGATATTGTAATGAAAGAAGTTTATTATGTAAATTGGTTAATTCTTCAGTAGATATTTCCTTGTCATTATCACTTATTGATTCTCCATTAACTTCAGTAGTTGATGAAGGTGGTATAGATGATTTATCATCATCATTATCTTCTATGTCCATATCTGCTTTAAAATATTTAAGGAAAAGTCTCAAATATGATAAACATGTTTCAAGATCATTGTCCAAGTTAAACTGTAAATATGATTGGAACAGCTTATGTATCATATAAAGGTGACTCTTCAATACTTGAATACTATCACATATTTTATTTAACTTTTCTGGATCATTTTGTGATTCGGTTATTCCACCATATAATGTGGTTATTCTGTTTGATATATCAGATAAATTCTTTTGTAATGATGAAACTAAATCAATTAATTCTAAAACTGGTTCATTTGTTTTCAACTGGTTAAGGAAATAATTCAATCTGTCAAGCAATTCTTGTAGTTGCTCTTTTATCATTTCAATTTCGTTATGTAATTCCTTTACTCTTTCATTCAATTCGTCTGGCTTTGTTTAGTAATTCGCTCCATCGACTTTCGAATGACTCATCTACTACATCTATTTGTTCTACTATTTTTGCTTTATAATCATTTATTTGCATTCTTTAAATCATTCATTTGGGTGCTAAATACTTCATCATTTACTGATTCTTCTAATTGTCTATCAATTATATTTATGATATTGTTAAATATGGCTAATCTGACTTTCATTTTAAATATTTCAATTGGTTCTGAAATACTTAACAATTGTGTAGTATATCTATCATATTCTTCTTTTAATTGTTGTTTGATTGCTTCTAATTGTTCTTTTATTAAAACTTTAAGTTTATCTATATACTTAAATTTCATTTTCTTTGAATAGCATTTCAATATATTCATTATACATTTAGGCTGATAATTCAATCACCTAATTCTTCAAATTTTGTCTTATCACTATCCATAACATCTTTGAATTCTGCCTGTCTATCAGCACTATACATATTCATCAAATCAGAGTCGATATATCTTCTGCAGTTAATTTCATTGATTAAGAACTAGAAATAATATAAGAAATAATAGAATATACATAACTTTCACATAGAATTCTTTTACGTTGATCCATTTTGAATATTATATATTTCTTTAAACTACTTGGTATATAACCAAGATCATAAAGTGAAGATGCTTGTGAAATACCTTCTGGAAATGGATTAGTAGGAGTATTTAATATGTAGCCTATCATCACATCTTTATAGTAACTGTATATCATCTAATCAAGTATAATAATATATTAATATACATTCAGAAATACAATTATTGTATCTTCTGTGGGATGATCATCTTTAATTGTCATTTGAACAGATGTAATATTGAATATATTAATTATACAGCCATCAATTGCTGGAAATTCTTGATTTTCACTAAAATCAACATATAATGGTATTAGAAATATCACTATTTCCGTATATCTTTTCATCTGAGTGAAGATATTTATCAACAAAATCTTTCATATTATCATGATAACACATATTACCTCCTATATATAGAATATTCTGATTATCAAGCAACCTATCTTTTATAATAATATGGCACATTCTTTCAAATATCATTCCATTTCTTTGATCCTTAAATGCATGATATAAATATTTAAATCTTTTTGGTTCATTGAAGTATGTTGTTAAAATTTTTCTTTCTATTTCATCTGATTTAAACTTTATTCTTTCTGGAATTACATCGATTCTATCAGTGTCATATATATAATACATTTCATTGTATGATGCTGGTATATATGATGGTAAACCATCTCTTTCTGGATCAAATTCATTTTCATATATATATTCTATTTCAGACAACCTATATTCTATTCTTTTACAGAAGTTGATTTCTTCTGATGTGAGAGGTAGTAAATAGAATTGTACTGGAGCTCTTTTATTACTCATAACTTTGTATTTATCTGCACTTGGTGAAGATACCATAATCACTATCTCAGCATTACTGTAATCATCTTCTTTAATTGGATAATTATCACTAATCACTATTGTTTTTCTCTTTGTATAGGGTAGATCTTTTATTTCTTCATATCCAACACCATAAGCTTCTCGATAATAATAACAGTATTTTTTACTTCTTTCTCGTGTATAACAGTAAAAAACAATATTATATCCCTCGAAATATTTATCTTTGCTGAAACAGTGAGCAAGAAAACAGCTTAACATTGTTTTACCCATTCCTTCATTGCCATACACTAAAAAACATTTTTGATATTTAGATTCTCTACTGTTGCTTATAACACTCTTCATCTCACAGTAAATCCGAAGGAAGCAATCTCGGACTAAAATAAAAGGATCCTTACAATAAGAGAAAGCTTTGCCATTTATAACATCAACTTCAGTTAGTTTTATTTCGTTTATCACACTCTGATCTAAGGTAGATTCTGACTGCATAACTATAGATAATTTGTCTCTTCAAATATCAAAATGAATGTGAGTAAAGCTTTTCAAAAAAAATAGCTGTTTCAATAAACACAAACCTTATCAAGCTTTTGATATAAAACATAAAAAATAGAAAGAAATACTCATTATTATTAGAAAATTAATTCACATTTTATAATTTCAACACATAAGCAAAGGTATCAGGAATATCATCAAATTCAAATATTGGGAAATGAATTATCATACCGCTTTCACTATTTTCAATTGTAAATTTATATCCTTTTTTATCTCCCAATAAACTAATCTTAGTATTATCTGTTGCTTTGGGAATGGTTAATGTCAATTTACTATCACTGTGTTTTGGCCATTCATAGAATAATACATATAATATCTTATCATTATTCTTTGGAATTGTGTAGTACTTATTTTAATTGGTAAAAGAGAAATTTAAAGAGTTTGGGTTTAGCAAATTAAACCATTAATCAATAGTAAACCATAAATCAATGTAATATTAGTTTTCAGTAAAATTTCTAATATCAAAGGTGATTATCATGTGTTTTAACTTTTGATTTACTTTGCTTATTAATATTGCTGTTAGTGCTTGGAACATTCTGTTGCTTATTTATTTTATGTTGTGACTTTCTCATTTTATTCGTTTAAAGGATTTTGGTTAGAATATCATTATTAATCCACTTTTAATGATTATTATTATTTTATTATTTTTTAATCTTTTGATTAATGGTTGTATATTCTATTATCCTTAATTCTTTTATTCTTAAAAAATAGAAATTAAAATTAGGGTTATGCAAAAATAAATTGGGGCTATGAAAAAATATTCTTGTAATGTTTGAAGAGTATATAAGTGTTAAACTATCATCTCTCCTATCGTTTCTGTGTGAGAATATCACACAGGAAGAGTTAAGATTTTCTATATTGTCAGGAGAGCTTAATTTACCTAGTTTAGTATACTTTGCATGTATATGTTAAATAGACAATCAAAAAATCGTTATTTGATGATCTGAATGTTCCCTTTAAAGTGAAATATGGAATAATAAAGAATCTGAAAGTTCTAGTATATAGAGTGAGTTATATAAATAGATAAGTTGGGGAATTTTTAGCAGTCAGAGTATTAGTATAGAAATTGACAAAATTGAACTGACATTGTCTGTGGAAGATCATTTTTCATATAATTTTGTTAGTGAAGAAGATATAGACCAAAAATTAAAACGAAGCAAGTTAGAAGCGATGGAAAGTTACGAGAAACAGTATTACAAATCCTCAAAAGAAGTAGAAATGAGTTCATTTTGGAGTTCCTTTCTTACTAACTTGTTACACAACCTATCTATATCAGTTCATAGTTTTGTTATTAATTTTGAAGATAATTAGTATATAATAATGTGTTATTATACATACTTAGTTCAAATCCTTCAAATCCATATGTTGTCAGTGGTATTTTGAGTAATTTTATCCCTTGATAATGAGCCATCAACTAATCCCAATGAATTTATAAAGTCAATTCAAGTCTCTGATATTGAAGTGTATAAATTGAATTAATTTATTCTCTATATAAATAGGTCTTATTCAAATCCTTCCAAGACTATTCAATATCCAATAATTAGTCCAATTCATGCCGATGGTTTAATAAAGGTGAATAATAATGAAAGAGAATTGCGAAAACATACTATCAAAACCATATTATCATCAATTCAATATGAATTAGGAATAATTCAGCCAAATATGACAGAAACAATTGTATTCGATATACTAAACACTCATTTCAATTCCTGAGAATGTAATAACACTGACATCAAGTCAAATCAAACAAAAATTTATGAAAATATTTGATGAAAAAGATAAAGAATATGATAGAAAAAGAGCGATAGAAATAATTGAGTTGTATATAATAATAAGAGATAGAATATTACAGCCAATTACAATGATTTATCATATATCTCCTATTGAAATATATATATGCCAACCAGTCTATAATTCAATACAGAATTGTATTTTATATGTAAGTAATTTGATTCATAAAGAAAAGTATGTGTTATTTCATCCAAATGTTAGTATTATAGAGAATATATCTTTTTTATATTTTATCTAAGCTTTTTTTAATTTAAATGTTTTGTTTTGTAACCTCATTTATGGTGGAAATTTGCTGTAAAAAGTGTTATAAGAGAAATAAGGACTTGTAAATCCAAGATTAAGAATATTAATTATATTGAACATAAAGAAAAGAGAAATCATTATATTTCATTATACAAACGAAAACAGAATGTAGAATGGTTAAATCCATTGACAAAACTAGAAGAATTGCAAATGATAGATTTGGAAAATGATTTTGAATCAAAAGAGATTTTAGTGTATAGGAAAAATTGCATTAAAAGAAATTGAAATTGAACAATCACATAGACCTCAAGTATATATATATATATATATATATATATATATATATATATTGTTTTAGAATAATGTATCACTTTGGTCTTGGTTTATTGGAAGTTCATCTCAACAAAATAACGAAGAAAAAGAAGAATGGCATTGGTCTGAAGAAATGAAAAAAGAATTATACGAATCCTATGAATCATCATTAAATACTAAAAGTTATTGGGAAATATGTTTAGAGAATGACATTCAAAGATCAATTTATATATATTGTCCAAGTGTAAATGTTAAATTATATAAAGATAATCGTATATATTATTATTATTATATTATAGTAAGTGATAATCCATTTCAATTAACTTTACATCACATTTCATATTATGCCAATCATAAACAATCAACACAAGAGACTTGGGGAAGATTATTTGATATTTCATTACAAAATTCAAGTAATCAAATGATACTAACAGGTCAAAATAATAATAATAATAATGAAAAGATCAAAACTCCATTTATATTCATACATCAGGACAATCCTAATAATGACAGTACAGCTCATAGTGTTAAAGTAAAGTATATAATATATATATATATATATATTAATAGTATTGGAGGATTAACTCTATCAATATTATTTGATGATTATATTTTCTTATACAATTATTTCGTTTTTCCATCTCCCATCTATGGTTTAACCAACACTTTATTATCACAAATCTATTTACACTTACGTGAAGATCATAAAGAAATGAAAATATATAAGAAATCATACAATCAATTGCAATTAGAAGTTACTTCATCTTCTATAGTTATATCTATTCCAGAATTATTACAGAATACTCAAAATGGAACATATTTACCAATTGTACTATATTCTTATTCATTAATCTATGAAGCAAATATGAAAATATTATATGATAAAGCAATTAAAAATCTACATATTGATAGTGAAAATCAATTAACAATATCTTCACTCAATTTATCATTATTCAATAAAGACTTTGTTATTCAATCTTTAGTTCCAAGTAATTCATTAATATATCAGAATAATTGTTTATTTATTGTATATTGTAATAGTATTAGTGGTAGATATAACAATAACAATATTGCTTATTACACTCAACTACAATTAGGTTATATCAGTCTATTAGCAAATAATCAAGACAAAATATTGACCATTGGTAGTGAGAAAGATAATTTTAGTTTATTCTTCAAAATGTTAATTATCAAGTCACTTCAAAATACTCTAAGTGTTGATGCAAGGATAAATAATATTATATTCACTCCAAAGCCATATCCAGAAATATTTTATTACCAATATCATAGGAATGTTGAGATAATATACAATTTTGTGAATAATTATCAAAGAAGAAAAAGAGAAAAATTGAAAAGTAAAAAAGCTATAACTTTTCAAACAATTAATGTTAATTATAAGTTAGAATCGTTAACAATTCTTATCCCAGCAAGTAGTTATTCATTAGATATAAAACTAACCAGTAGTTCTAATATGACAATCCATCCCAAACTTAGTAATAAAATATATATTGAACTGTTCTTATTGGATTGTAGAAGAATATTTGCTCATCACCATAATAATAACAATTCATTTGAATATATAGTAAAACCATGTGGCTTTTATCTAACTAGTGAATTAACAGATTCAACTCATTTCGATATAACATTTGAAGGTAGTGATAAATTGGATATATTAATCAACGAATATGATTTATCAATATTAAAGAAATTAATTCATGAATATATACCAGATGATGTATGGCAGCAAAGATATTCATCTAAAAAGAAACATAATAATAAAAATGCAAATAATCCTGAATTAGCTTCACCATTAACATCTCCTAAAACATATAATAGATCAAATTCAATGACAATTCCAATAGAAACGAAATACGATAAATCTAACAATAATAGTAATAATAATAATGATTCTAATAATAATCATAATGCCAATCCAACATTAAATACTCCAGGAATACCTACATTCAATCAGTTTATTCCAATTATTAATAGATATAGTAATGTTATAGTGTCTTTAACACTTACCACTCCTGGAATAGTAATTCAATATTATCCAACACTTCATATTCCAGTATGTATATCAATTAATGAAGTTGTTTTATCAATGATTCAATCAAGATCATTGAATATATTTTGTTCTATTGCTTGTTATTATTATAACACTAACCAAAATATATATGAACCATTTGTGGATAAAACACCACTTTCTGGTCATTGTAATATTGAAAGTTTAGCGAATACATTATCAATTAGATGTGGTGTTTAATATCACTGATAAAATCAATATAAATATAACAAACTCATTGATTCATTCTTTGACTCAAGATAAGGAGAAGAATTATAAATATAGTTATTATAATATTGAGCCAAACATGTTTATTCATGTTGATAATCAATTGAATATTCCTCTTTATTGTTCATTATCTGAAATGAATGGAATTTTACATGATTTCCAGAAGGAAATTCGATTTTTACCTGAATCTAGAATATCTAAGAAAGTATATACTTCAAGGGGAATAATCAATAGAAATGATTATAGTTATATTATAACATATACTATTGATGAGTATAGATTGATTATCACTAATTATATGTTGAATGAAATTGAAGAGTATGAAATTAATAATATAGATTGGGAGGATGATATAATACATTTCCATTGTATAGAAAATGGTAGAAGAGATATAGAAGAAAAGGGAAAAAAGGAAGAAGAAGAAAAAGATAGAAAAAAGGATGAAATAATATTAATTGATATAAAAATATTCGATTTTCAAGATACAAGTGTCATTATAAAGAATATAATTCCATTACTTGAAACAAAAGAAAAACCAATTTCAACTTCCATTATAAAACCTCCATATAATCTCAATCCACTTTCTGATATAATAAAATATTCATATTATCCATCATACGATTGGCAATTGATAAATGAAAGGCAATTAATCACAATTCCCTGTTTATCTTATCCATCTCAATCAATTGAATCTAATTATTACAATAATAGAAAGTTGTTATTTACCTATAGAAGTGATAATAAAGAAGCATGAAGAAAAAGAGAAAGAAGAAATAGAAAGAAGTGGAATAATGGGTAATAGAAATGTATATATAGGATTAGACGATAATCAACCATCTTCACATTCATTAAAGTATGGAAATCAACATTTAACAATATTTGCATCTATCGATACATTTCCAGATGGAAAAGTCTTAACCCTAACTAGTCAATATGTTATTGTAAATCATTTTACAAAGCCAGTAAAAGTGACTTGTAGTGTTTATGGTAAGAAAACTGTAACAATTGAAACAAATATTGAACCATTACATTCATGTGGTATGCCTGTCTTATATACGAAGAATAATACAGCTAAATTTGAATTAGAAAATGGATATTTCCGTAGACCAATTGCTTCTTATATTGGATTATTTGATCACTATCATATTAAAGGAAATAAAGCAGAGACTTATGAAGAATTATTAATTCCAGGAACAGCTACAACTAATACAACAACAGGTAGAAAGAATAGTAATGAAAGAAATGAATCATCAAGTGATTATTCATCCGAATGAATTAAGTTTAATTAGTAGTTTTATAGAAGAAGATTATTCAGAAATTACATCACAAAGATATGTTGCAATAGAAGTGAATAGAACAACTTGTACAGGTGGTTTTGTATTGTATAAAATCATATTATCACCAATTATATGTATTGAAAATGGATTTATATATCCGTTGAATGTAAGAATTGCACATCCAAAAACAAGAGAAATCATCACTCAAATTATTATTTTACCTGAACAGAAAATACCTCTTTTATATTTGAAATCATTCTCATCTGCTGCTTATCAAGTGAGTATAAGTTGTCCTGAATTAGTTGCTGATTATTCACTATTCACTGAAGAATCAAAAGTATCAACTAAATTCTTAAAGAAGAATGGAATATGTGAATTATATAGTTCAAAATTAAGAAATAATTTCATATTACGATTGAAATGGTCAAAAAAGCTGTTCTCTAATTCACCTTTTCTAAAGATCACCACACCAGTGTTATTATTGAATCATAGTGGTTTGGATATATATTCAATTGTCTTTAAACATTCTGAAAAGAAATCTGTTTTTAAATTAGAATCTCATGATATTGAAGTATATTCTAGAAATGAATATGAATTTCCAGAAAAGAGACATTTGCTAAACAATAAGAATAATCTTTGTTTATGTGATTATTTACCTAAAACATCGAATCAATTATTGTCATTAACATTAGATGAAAATATTGACTTAAAAGATATAAAACCATTGGAAATCAAAGATATTAAAAATTCTGTTCAAAAATATACACTTCGTAGTAAAAGAAAAGAATATTTTGATGTTTTGCTATCCTGTAGAAAAGGACCAGGTATTTATTCTTCTACTTATATCATCTCTATTCAATCATATTATGCTGTTTTCAACAATAACTCAATTCCTATTGAAATATCCACTGAAAAAAGCATTTCTGCGATTGAAGCACATCATTGTTTTCAATATTATAAACAAAATATTCATAATTCATTAACTGTAAAGAATGGTGGTGATAGTTATAAATCCAATTATTTGAATCATCCTGAAATCAGTAGAGTTATAAGATTATATAATAATGAAAGTAAATCCAAAATGTATTGTAGATTGACATATTATGCTAAGATTGGTACAAATGTTTTAGATGTGAATATTTGTAGTAAAGTTGATTCTTCTACAATTATTCATAATCTATTACCCAATTATTATGTTTATATTGTTGAGAATAACATAAAACCTCCAAGTTTTGATCCAGGTCAATTACTATTCCCATATCAACAAAAACATTACACTTTCTTCAGTTCATCCACTATTTTATTCGATATTTACTTATATCCAATAAATATAGAATTGGATGAAAAGATAAAGATATGTAGTAATGTTATATATCATTATAAATATGATATTAATAAACAGCAATATGAATATATTCCAACAAATAATAATGATAGCGGTAAAAATCCAATTCGTATTAGAACTGATATACAATTGAATTTACAAACTATATTTATTGAACCATTAGAATACAGTCATGATAATAAAGTATTAAAAAATGTGATTGATAATTACACTAAACAAATATTCATTATTAAAAATGAGTTTAAGACGAGAGATATTCATGATTATTCAAGTAGAAATAATGAATATAAGAATATAATTATTGATTTATTGCAAATCAAAGGATTTTTATGTAATGATTATTTGACATGTAGAATAATAAACAAAGAGAATATTTATGAAATAAAATCTGATGAAAGCGGATTATTCTATTTCTCTATTATTTATATTGAAGATTGTAATGATGATGAAATGAAAATAGTCTTTGAAAATAAAGATGGAAAAGAGGTATTAAGTGGTTTAATCAATGTAAAGAGTAGTAATTCAATACTTACAGTCAATTTAAATCCAAATTTAACATCAGATCAAAATAACTGTCAATTAATACCAGTACAGTTATATTATAGACTTATAAAATGTGAAAATAAAGAAAAAGGATTAATTGAAATGAAACAATTACAAGCAATTTATCAAATAACAATCTATTCAAGTATTATAAGAAATAGTCAGAAATTACTAAAAACAAATTTCTTTAAGACAAATTGTGAGCCAAATATTCAAGATAGAAATATAGCTATAAATATCCCAAAAATATGTGTTTCATTTATTGATAATTTACCACAAGAAGTTGCTTCTATTTTGGTTACTAACTTCAAATTACATACAATTCAATCTAATACTTTGACAATTGAATCTGAAATTGATACGATTGAAATTGCTGATAATCGACGGGATAATAAATTATATCCTATGCTATTGCATAAGAATATGAAATTTAAAGAACCATTCTTTAAGTTGATTTGTTCTTATTTGAATAATAATAAGTTTAAGAAGATTCTTGTCAATATAAATGTATATATTATTATTATTACTATATTGTATAAATAGCCTATTATTGTCAATATAAACTGGGAATTCATTGTTTATATCATTGAATATATCAAAAGTTTAAATATCATCGATATGATAGAAGAAGATTCATTCCATAAATTACTTATATATAGTGATCCGTATTAATTATTATTATTACTATTATTATTATTTGCATAAATAGGCATGTTATACTTGATCCACTAGCATTTGATATTGCTTATGTGTTTGTTGAAGTGTTCAGGATTGAAGAAATCAAAACAATATTCTCATGTTCAATTGGAAATGCAAATATTGAATTATTATTGAAAAAAGAACCATTTTGGGGGAAATATTTATCCTTCTTATCATTTGGTGGTTCATTATTAGGAAACATAAAATCAAGCTCATTATCATTCACAGCCTATGATAATAGAAACTTATATTGTACAAGTGTTCACATATACAAAACTTTACAGAAATATTACTTACACGCAGTTATGAAGAGTTTACTCCGTTTAGGTGGAAGTTTATCGTTAATTGGAAATCCAGTTAGTTTAATAGAAAGTATAGGAGAAGGTGTACAAGACTTTAGATCTGAATTAGATGATTTTAAAGACAAATCTTTCATAGGTAAAACTACAAGTATAACAAGAGGTGCAGGTAAACTATTACATTCTACTGCAAAAGGATTATTGAATTCAGTGGATGTATTTACAGATGGTTTAAGTTCAGCTATTAATAATTCAATAACAAGATCAAGAAATCAATCATCTTTGAACATTCCTCCACCTCCTCCACCATCATATTATGAAAAGAAGCATGGAAAAAGAAGAGGAGGAAATAGTGATGATAAAAACAGTGGAATATTAGGAGGAATAAAATCAATAATTAGTAAAGATAGAATTGTTGAAGTATATAATATCATATATTTATTATTTATTATTTATTATTTATTATGAATAGGGATTAAATAAAGTGAATAATATTGTCTCAACAGTAAATACTACTTATTTCGGCTCAGAAGATGATTATAAGAGTTGTAGATACAAAAGAATAATTGATAAGAATAGAATATATGAATATAGTGATAATGAATGTTTATTATATAATTTATTAGAAGATACAGTAAAGAAATATGGAAATGAATTGAAGTTATTATATTGTGTTGAATCTACAAATCAAAGGTTATTTGGAATATTTTCTAGGTTCATTTGTCTTGCTAATAGTATATATATATATATATTTAATGTATATATTGTAGAGAAATTGAATGAATTAATAACAACAATTCCGTTAAATTCAAGATATGAAGTATTGCCTGAGAATAGGTTGAAATTTGAAAACCATTTTATTATTTCATTTTCATCCTCTCATAATATTCCTTTGATTGTCTCAATATTGCAGTATTTACAGAAATACGATTATATACTCGATGATGAAAAGACAACTATGTTATACCAATGGATTTTGAACCAAAATCAGAATTAAGAATTTTATTATTATTTTATTGTTATAATTCTTTGTATATAGGGATTTATAGATAATACAGGATAATACATTGTATCGATGTATTACTTATTCTATCATTTTTAATCCTATTAACATTTGTTAAGCATTTATAAAAATAACAATTATCAAATATACACAATTATATATAGTTTTTAAAGATTAATAGGAATATCTTGATACTCCCTTACAGTGGTTAGTTACCTTGTTATTATATTCGATTACTATATTACTATGAATTAGGATGGGGATAATGGTAATATCATATCTTGAAGGAGCAATGAAAATAGCTAGTCTTGTAGAGATAGAAATATATATATATCAGTAGATTCTATTACTTCAAAACCTTTTAAATTAATGTACATTTAGATGATAAAAAAATAGAATGAATAAAAGCGAACTTTTTAAAAACCACATATTTATTGGTTAAAATTCCCTTATAAATGTCAAAGCCAGATATATTAGAACTATTAGATGATATTATACCTAGTAAAAACTCTTTAGACTTTGTAGTTGAAGAAATTACAAATAGATTAATTAATAATCAGCCAACTGAAGAAGAGCAACAACATATACTTGAAAACAATAATCAATTAGATGAACTGAAAGGATTAAACGCACTTAATAGCCAATTATGTGAATCTAATTCACGTTTGGATCAAAGCCATAGCTTTAGAGTAACAGTTCCAAATCTACAACCTGTAAAAGTTAAAAAAAATAAATCAAAACTGAATAAAGTAAGTAAAAAGAAGAATGGTTGTTTAATTTACAAGAGAAGATATAATTCGAAAAAAAGAAGAGAAAATATATTAAAATCAAAAGGAGCTTTGAGAGGCATGAAGAATTATGGCAAAAAAGAGACATGTTATAAATGTAATAATGAATTTGACAAGAACTATTTATTTATATATAGTGAGGATACAAAACCAACTATTCAAAACAAACCATATATTTGTTTTTGGTGCTCTCTAAATATCCCAATCAGTATAATGTTAAGAGATTGGGATATTACTCCAGAGATACCAACACATTGCTATAGATGCTTATGTGACAGATCAAAATGTAGATTTTCTTATGAGAATGGTTGTTATTGTATGTATTGTTCACTAAAGAAGAAGAGGGATTATATAATTAATAAATATTTTTCAAAGCAGTTGAGATAAACAGTAATTGATATATTTATATATCATTTTGACTAAATTACATTAATTTGAATAGAATATGTTTTTTTTACCACCACCTACACACACGCATAGTAAATAACATAAAAACGATAATATTGCATAATTGCTATATTCCTATTAAAAACATGTATTTATTCTAATATTTAAAATAGGATGAGATATATAAATATTCTATTAAAATACAATTGAATACTCTGAAAATTTAGTTTACATTTACTTGATCTAAAAACATTTTGAACGAATTAATGCAATCATGTTTCTTTCTGTTATAGTTAGCTAAATATACACTATCATATTTGCTCTGAGTTATTATCCCTATTTTCTTCACTGCTTCTGTAATATTATACTCCAATTCTGGAAGAAAAATACCATTATTTTTATCAATTAATTCATTTTGAAATGTTATTACAAACACTCCCATATTTTGTATTTCCATTAATGCAGAAGGATTTATATCATAAAATGAGAAATATAAAACAAATTTTGATTGATTTGAATATTTAAACAACTCATTCAACTTATAATTTCCATACTTAATTACTTTAATTCTATAATCTTTCGATAACTCATTATATAGATTATTTCCTTCGTTTGTTTTGTTTAAATCCTCATATTTCAAATATAATAAAATATCATAAAATCTATCTTCCCAAGTATTAATTGCATAATTATTCACTATTGGTTCATATTTCACACAACATCTATAAAAGCAAATCTATGTTTCTATTCCAGATAATTGAATAATTAACTAAGGTGTCAAAAAATCTATAAGCCCCTAATATATTTTCGTTATATAATGGATGGATTATATACAATGTTCGATTGCATAACTGATAATTTGATAAACAAAAATAGAAGTAAATATATAATCGAATATTTCATTTAGTAATTTATTAATATAACAAAGATGAGATAAATTACTCGCCTAAATGAAATAATGCATTTACAGTCTTAATATGAAATTATTGTAATATAGAACTTACTAAGAACTGTTTACAGTATAAAATACACCATTAGCTTCATTATTATCTTTACCAATATTATATCCGTTTTTTAATTTGATTTTTTTTTATTTTAAAGAAATATACAGCAATGATAAACAAAAATAAAAAGTATATCCATCATATTGATGGATTGAGAGGATATTCAATACTATTTGTGTTATTATTCCATCTTCATTTCAAATATTTCAATTATGGCTATATGGGAGTAGATATTTTCTTTCTTATATCAGGATATTTCATAACTGCAATCACTGCAATCAAATATAGATATGTCCATAAATTCATATTTTAATTTCATAAATAGTCGTTTGAAGAGAATATTACCATGTTCTTGTGTAGTCTTATTATTTTATCTTATATATAAAATGCACCAAAATAGTACAAATCCAATTATTTTCAATGATATTTATTATAGTTCGTTATTCTTATCAAATCAGTATTTCATAAGTATAAAACAAGATTATTTTAGTAATTTACATCCTAGTGCTATATTAAATTATTGGTCATTATCAATAGAGTTTCAATATTATTTAATATATCCAATAATTTTGTTTATATTGAAGAAAACATCAGTGTATTTAATGACTGTGTTGATACTCTTATCATTTACTTATGGTTTAAAAATTATGTTTATTTATGATGATATTAGTGTATATTATTCATTATTTTATCGTATGTTTGAATTAAATATAGGTGGATTGTTAAAACTATCCAAATATCAAAACAACATAAATGAATATGTATTATGTTTATTGTTTTCAATTTCTCTATTTGCATTTCATTTTGTTGGTGATTTGATTATATCAAACATTGAAAAAGTAATTGTTAATCAGATTATGTTATTTTGCATAATAATTATAAGTTTATTAATAATCAGTCATAAAGAGATGAAGAATATAATTATGAATAACAGAATAATTAAATACATAGGCAAATGTTCTTATGTGATGTATCTAGTTCATTATCCTTTGATTGAATTATTGCCGACAAATAATAAGTATTTAAAAATATTAATTATATTTATTTCAAGCATATTGTTATATGAAATATATGATAAAAGAATTCAAAAGCTAAGAATATCTCAAATTCAACTTTTAATGATGAATACTATTTTGTTTTTAATACCTTTTGTAAATGTTTATATATTTATTATAAAATATGATTATTATCATCATAAATTATTGGAATATAATCCTATCTTAGTAAATTCATTAGAAAACAAGATATCTGATTATATATTATCAATTATATCAAAACCAGATGATTATGTTGAAAGAGTTATTCCATTACATTTACACAATTTTGATAAACCAATTAATTATACAAAAATTGATATATATGATCAATATTTATTATTTAAATATTTTGGAGATATTATATGTGATTTTTGTAAATATTATCCAAAGAATTACAATCCAAAACAATCAGTATTAGTAATAGGAGATTCATATGCAGTTCAATGGTTATGGATTCTAAGAAAGTATGCTTATGTTAGAAATTTGACTTTAAGATTTATCTTTATTGCAAATGCAGATTTTGTGGTTAGAAAATTTACAGAAATTAATTCATATTTTCATATTATAATTCCAGTATTTAGTTTTTACACATATGTACTAGCTAATACATATGACACATTTGTAGAAATATATAAAGAATTTGTTTATTCATTAAGCAAAAGAAGTGATATAATAATAACATTTACTAACCATCCAATGTCTCGAAAGAATAAAGATTTTTGTGTATGTGGAGAATGTATAACAAGAAAATTACCAAGATGTTATACAATAAATGGAATAAACTCAACATTTATAAACTATTTTCCAATGTTAAATATTCCAAACTATCATATAATAAATGTAACAAATGAACTATGTGTAAATGATATATGTTCATGTGTAATTGATGATTATATGGTATATGATAATACATGGCATATACATCCAGCGATAATATTAAAATTCTATTCCAAAGTTGAAAATAAATTAGATGATATTTTGAATAATGAATATCCGGTGATAAGAAAGTATAATCCCAGAGATAAATGTTCATTAATCATTAGAAATAGTATTCCATGTTATTGTCGTAGAAATATTATTGAACATAAAAGTGTTACAAGAGATTATAATGATTACTATTATGATTATAATCCAGATGATTATAACAAGTGTAAAGAATAGTATAGATGCTAATAATTTAATGAATATGTTTATTAATGATATTGTCTTATATATTCCTTTTTAATTCAATAAATGAATATATTTTGCCGAATTTTCGAACCATTAATTTTAATTGGGGGATTTGGGGGGAATTTTACATATAAAACGAATATATTTTTATAAAATGGGAAGGTCAAAAAGTCGAAGTAGAAGCAGAAGTAGAAATAGGAGAAAATCTCATAAGTACTATTTGCCCTTTTATTTATAGAAAACACACAAGTTCTAGGTCACCTCGCTCTCATTCAAGATCTAGGTCAAGATCCTACTCTCATGAACGTGAAATACGAGAAATGGAACGAAAGCGATCCAGAAGAAAATCTAATAGATCATTAAGTCCTGATGATAATGATAAGAAAGTAAAGAATAATTTAGAGAAGTATGTAATTCATGAATATTATGAAATTATAGAAAAGAAGATACAAAATCTTTGAAAGATGTTAAACCAAAAGAAGAACAGTTAATTAGTTTAGATGGTATTATTTCTTTATATACTATATTTTAAAGATCCTAAACTGCAAGATCTTGATTCAGAAGAACAAATGAAGATGTTATTGGGATTTGAAGGCTTTGACTCAACAAAAGTATACAAAGTATATGTAATGTAGAAAAATTAGGGTAAAAAAGTAGAAGGAAATGATGTAAGTGGTGTTAGAAAAATAAAACAGAGAGAATATCGACAATATATGATGCCTAAATGTATAAAATATATTTATATTATAATTATTTAGATCATATTCGAAAATCTAAACAATCTATAGAGTAAATAATAAATAATAAATAATATCCTTTGTTGTTATTCTTTTTCTTATATTTTAAATCTTCTTCTAAAATACACAAACAAAAAAACAATAAGATAATCAAAATAAATAATTCAACGCTTAATATATATATATTCAATACTCATTAATTTCTTCTTCATTTTTCTCTTCAATATCATTCTTATTTCCAATTTTCTCTTGAATATCCAATAACAAGTTATAATTCTTTGCTGTTATATCTTCATAATTGATTATTGCATATCCAAAAGCTATAAAACAAAGTGTTATCAATATCATTCTAGTGTAATGAGTCAATTCATCAACAAACTCAGGATTTTTAACTTCATAACATATTGAACTAATAAACAATTCAACAATAAAGTTGATTGAGATTAAAGCATAAAAATGAGGTCTGTATTTGATAACTTGAATAGGGCTTGATATTATATAACATATAAATATCATAGTTAAATAAAATAAAAATGATTTGATTTTAAACCAATCATTCGTTATTCCAACTTGTAGTTTATAAATATGTGTTACTGCTTTATGAATTGTTGAAAAAATTGATTCTAATTCTTCATTATGTTCTTTTACTTTGGATGTTACAACTGTAAATGATTCTCTTACATCTGTTTGAAAGCTTTCAAGTAATTCTTTGGTATGTTCTAATTTGTTAATCATTTGGTCTTCATTTTCTAACATTTGTTTTTCATTTTCTAATGATTTGATTTGTTGTTCTAAAATTGCTTCTTGGTTATTTAATACAGATGAACTATATTGTAATATTATATATATATATACATTTGTGTTGACATAATTCTAGATGTATCATATAAACGATTAATTGTTACTTCTGCATTAGATTGCCATTCTTGATTTTGTAAATAAAAACATAAGTTATCAACATGAATGAAAAATGCAGTATAAGAATTAAACGCATCACCTTGTAGATTCTTTCTTGCATACTCTTCAAGGTTACCATCATCAGAAAAATCTGGAATTAAACGATCTGATTAAAATATAAGATAAACATCAATATACCACTAGCTCTTAAATGACAGATAGTAAATTGAACTGCTAGTTTTCGTTGTTCAAAAACTTCCATGCTTTTACAGCTTGAAGTAATTTTTTGGGCAACATTCTATAAATTATTTAGTAATATATACTTTCCAACAGTCTGATTGTTCCGATTCGATCTTACTATGCCATTGTCTACCATCTTCTAATCTTTGTTGAATATTGGGATTATATTGATAGAAGCCAGCTATTTAAATGACATTATTGTGTATACCATAGATTGCTGAATGAAATAACAAAAATACAAAGAGAAATTTAGAAAACATCAAAACCAAAAATTCAAAAATTCAAACTATAACAAACAGCTATATCAATTTTCTCGAAATCTAAAGCACATTTCTATTTAACTTAGTATGAGATATAAATAAATTAATGTCCCAATCGGTTGATATGCTTTAAAATGCCAAAATTAAACAACATTATAGAAATATAATAAAAGTTTATTATTATTAGTGGTTCAATAGACCAGAATTATTCAAATACTCAGTGAATTGATTATAAAGAACAATTTTATCTTCTTGGCTTAATGAAACTATTTTCGTTAATAAATCAGAAACTGAAGCCATTGTTAATGGTCTATATGAATATAATTAATTAAGCAGAATAATATACTTTACAAATGTCTTATAATGAGCTGTGGTGTACATTGCCATAATGAACTGACAATCAAACCTATCCATCAAGCCACCATGTCCAGGAATAACATTACCAAAATCTTTAACTTCATAAGCTCTTTTTATACCACTAGCTAAGAATCCACCGAATGGAGCACAAATTGAAGCAAACAAAGCTAAAAATATAACATGCATCTAATCATGACAATAAATAAATTAAAATAAATACATGAAAAGGCATAAATTTCATATTAAATCCCAATACTTTATAATCTCTATAAATGAACACATTTGGTAAGATGCAGTTGTAATTATCATATGGACAAACTAAAGAGCGAAACTATACAACAACAATAATAACTTATATACTGTAGCTGCATAAGTTGCAATTAATAATCCACAAATGACAGTCATAATTAACCCTACATAGAAGCCTTCCCATGTTTTCTTAGGAGATACATCGATAAGATTTGTATTGAATATTTTTCTACCAAATAATCTACCACCAACATATGCCCAAATATCATTTAATATTACTAATGCTGCTGGGATAAAGAACCATATTTTCCCTTCTAATATGTTATGAAAGACGGTTTTGGCTTGAATTACAATCAATGCTATGGATAATGTACTCCAGGCTAACTGACCTATCTGATATTTGTAATAACCTTTCTTTAGACTTAGGACGAATAGCATAAAACAACCGACATACATTACTGTATATATAAATCTATATAAAGAGATCGTCAAATCTATATTTATACGAGTGATATTGAATAATTGTATCTAAAAATGGATACTTTGAGACAAACACTGTCAATAATCTTTCACCATATACGCTGAACATTGTTGTAAATAATAAACCCCTATATGTATAAGAATAACCTAAAAAAATGATGAGAATACCAAGCAAGAGTACGAAAGTGAGGGATTTCTCTCTCTTTAGCTTCTTTGTAACGCACATTAGTTAACTCATAATACATAGAAACCTATACATAAATAATAAAATACTTACTTCTATTCCAAAAATTAAAAAGATCATCCCCCATATTCCACCGTAAATACAAAGAAGAATAAATGGTATTGCCATTGCTGCACCAAATATAATTCTATTCCAAATGGTTGATGGTTTCTTCTCGTTATCTATAACTTGTGCATTTGGTTCAGCATTTGATGGCACATCAGAATTTGGGTTACGCTGTTGCTTATTTCTTTGTCTTAAATCAGAACTCATTGAAAAAAGAAAAAGGATGTGAAACGAATAGTTTTTTTGAAAACAATATTTTGCATGGTGAAAAGCAGAGGACAGAAGACTTCTACAAAGAATAAAAAGTTATATATATCTTTTGATGCGAAAGATAGAGAGTATGAGATGATCTTATTATATTTTAGAGAATATTTGACAGGATTTCATAAAAGGAAAGTAGAAAAGAAGAAGCAATATGTTGCAAAGAAAGCTAAGAAACATGAACAATTTTTAAAAGAACAAAGAAAAGAAGTATTTGTAACAGATTACTACTTTACTAGATTGAACAAGAAAAGAAAAAATTATTAGAAAAATACGATTATATGTTTGAAAATATTCCAAATAACAACAAAAATGACAAATCAAAGAAAGAGAAGAAAGAGATTAAAACAGAAGAAGTGAAAAGTGAGTTTATAAAGAAGAATTTTGGTACAGATTCAGTTACAGTAACAATTAAAGAAGGTTTAGGTGATGAATAATAGATCATTCTCATTTAATATTGTTGATAATTTAATTCTAATATCTTTTCTTGTTGTTCTAATGATTTGATGTATTTATAATTACCAGCAAACAACATACATATATACATTTACAACAATAAAATAAAATAAATTAATATTCCATTATAATTCATTAATTACTTTTGATTATCAGGAGGACTTGTTTCTCTTATACCAGTCATAGTATTCTTTCCAACAAATGATCTTTGTTTACTTCCAGGATTAACTATTGAATTTCTTTTTATGCTTGATCTTCTTCCACTATCAAGAGCTACAGATCTTCTTCTTGGAGAATTTGTAACTGTGTTGATTGGTTGTAAATTTATCATTGATCTTCTATTCTGCGAAGCATTAGCAATTGAAGCTCTTCTTGCTGAATCAAGACTATTTTCACCAATAACAGATTGTCTTTGTGTTGATGCTGAAGTAACACTACTTCTTCTACGATCTAATAGTGGTAATAATGATTGAATTACTCTTTCTAATTTTACTGCTAAATGTGCTGTTTCCTATTGAAAATAAATATATATTATATATACTTGTGGTAAATCTGGATACTTCTTATATTCAGCAATCTGTCCAAGTGCATCAATAAACTCCAAGAAATGCATTTTAGTATCTTCAAATGTAGTGACTTCATCTAATGGTGTTGCTTCTGATCTAACAAAACTGTATTGCAAGTCTCTTTGAACTAATCCATCATCCAATAAGCCGGCTTGAGTTATTAATTCTGTATATTCTGCAAGTGACATGAATGGCTTTTCACCTGGTAATGCTTCTCTTCCACTATATCTATCAAACAGTGATTGAATTTGTTGTCTATTTTCTTTATAAACCAAATCGCATTTTTCATTGTACAATCTCTTCCATCTCCATCCATCTACATCAAATGTCTTTGCTTTTGATAAGTTCTTTTCTAATAACAATTTCACTGCATCATGTACAGTAGAGACAGTTTGTGATTTAATATACTACAACAATAATGATAATATAATTAATACTTTTGATATGGCAATTCTAGTAACAGCTTCTAAGAATTCATACCTCATAAATGCTCTTTCATTGTTTCTTTTTGGTCTCTATTTTAATAATTAATAATATATATACTGGTGCTCCAACAAACACATTTGTAGCTATAAATATGGTATCTAAATCCTTCAAAGCACAAGTAACATCATCAGGAATTTGACAATTCATACAAAACTCAGTAAAAGAATTCCATCTCATTGAAAATGGATCTCCTTCTCCCCACACCGTATAATACTTATAAATATCTTTCAATTTCTTATAATTCGTTTTTAATAGTAATTTTGTAGCTTCTAAATCTTCCTCATTTTTTATAAATTTAGCACATTTTGTATGACTCCAATCTGCTTCAAAACATTTCTTTAAGAATTCATCATTATCACGATTATAGCCAAAGAATATTGATTGTTGGAATTTCCATGGTTCTTTTGGTGGTGGAGGTGGTAATGGTGCTTTAGCAGCTTCTCTACTTCGTGGTAATGGATAATCTAATAAAGGTTCACATCTTACTTCATTATCAAGGAAATTAGCAACACTAAATGACATTCCTTCTACTCCAGGAATTGCTATAAATATGTTAATAAAATAAATACTGTTTTCTATTCCCAATATATCTCTATCCAAATCTTGAGCATGGATTACTGGTTTATATTCATGATTACTCACCAATAAAAACACAAAATTTGATCTACCTGGTGGAAACATTCTTGTCATTACAAATGCACCATCTTCTTTATCCATTGACATTGGAACATATGCGTCAAAAGAGAAACAAATTCGAACATCATCTGCTTCTGGACCACTTTTACCTGGTGTATACTTGATTGTATATTGTCTCCATCCACCACATATCCAACAATCTGCATTGTCTCTATAACAATCCTCTATAAAATAAATACAAATAACATGAATATAAAAAGTTACAAAAAAAGAAAGAAGAAGAAAAGATAAATAAATAATGTTAGTTTTATAGATATATACTTGGACTACAATCCCACAATGGTTTTGTTCTTGTATTTGAACTATAATAAGCTCCTTTCAATGGATTGATTACAGTCTCTTCTCTCGCTTGAATATAACCTTGTGCATCAATTATACAATTCTCTCCTTCCATATGTAAACCAAGTAATGTATGATTGGTAGCTAATGATTCATTCATCTTCTCTATATCTTCTTTACTGAAATGATTATGGGATAAATCTAAATGTAATATCGTTGGATTCTTTTCAAATAATTCACAAAGTTTTGGTACAGCTGATTCTATTGATTTATTCACAGGTGATAATCCATTCCAGGATAAATCCACTACTTCTAATTGAGTATTATTTACTATCCCCTATTTATAATAATTATTATTATACTTGAACTACAGCTACAGCTCCACTTCCTCTCAATTGATTCCATGCTAATGAAAGTCCTTTAATTCCTTGATTTTGAGTTAAACATTCACCAATAACTTCAGCTGCACGATTGGATATTTCATTGTAAGATAAATCTAAATATTGCAGTAATTCGTGGTCTTTAAGAGTATTCATTAAACTCTATAATTAATAATAATAATAATATATATATTTATATACTATCACCCAATTATCAGCTAAATGTGTATTTCTCAAATATAATTTACTATTTATATTATAATTATATATATATACGTTAAACCGTGATAAGGTGCTACAATTATACTGGTTAATTTATCAATTGTACTTTTCGACAGAGTATTTTCAGATAAATCAACCTCTTTTATATTATTCGGTAATTCTTCTAAAATTGGTAAGATTCCTTTACTTGTTAGTCGGTTATTGGATATATCTAATTTTACTGCAGTTTTATTGGATTTTAAAGCTAAAGATTGAGCAGTTGCATAATTATCACCTATATTGTAATTCTTTAAATTTATAGTGGTTAAATCATCTGGATGTGGTATTATTGCTAGTGGTTCTGGAATTATCCCATAATTATCACACTATTTCATTATATTAATGATAATTAATATACAGCTTTGATGTAATTAGTTCGAGCAGAATTTGGCTCATCCTTTTTATCATTTTTACTTCGTAATTCGTGATAACGAACATAATAATCACTTAAACCAACCAGTTTAGGTTCAAACGGATTTAAAAGACAGGTTGAGGGATAAGGCTTTTCTATTGCTTCTTGAATATGAGATTTGGGAGGTTTCTTTTGAGAAAGACTCTTGTAGTCCAGTAGACTGTCCATCTGTAATTTGTCAGGCGTTAATAATTTTATAGCTTTTTCACTTCCATTACTCTATTTATCATAAGTATAATTCTATATTTATATAAATACGATATCAGATTCAAAACTAGGAACTTTTAGCTCAGGAGATATTACATTTCTACCACCGTTGCTTAATCTTTTGTTATTCTATTTTATATTATATTAATAAGGTATTACTGATTTGTTGTTGTTATTACTCATAAAATAAAAAAATAAAACGAATAAAAATGGGGTATAAAAATATTTTTTGGACAACCCAATAATTAAAAAAGTGATATATTGAGATTTATATGAATATAATCAATAATAAGGATAATAAGAATATACTTACCATATATTCTACACTTCCATTATCTCCATCATCTTGAATTCCATCTACTTCTCTTATTTCATTAATTCTATTTTCAAATTCCTTAAGAGCATCATTTTTCAATTGCTCATTACAATCAGGATAATCTTTTCCTTTAAAATCGACATATTTGTGATAGAAATATTGTGTATTTCCAAACAAATATTGTTGATTATCATTGATACTAGCAAAATAATTATTATAAATATTATTATAAAATGTATCATCATTTTTTCCATTAAATCTGAATTTCATTGATTTTGATTTTTCTTCAGCTTTGTTTGAATTAATGTAAAAAACCTTATTATATAATGAAATTCTTACATCTTCACCTTCACTTGATGTTGTATTTTCTTTTACACATTTATTATCAGGAATTGGTCTGGTGTATGATGTTATTGTTTTAATTATATCACTCAATTTTGTTGAATCATATTCTTCAAATGTAATTGTATTAATTGGATGAGGTTCATAATCACTCATATCATAAATTGTTAAGACTTTTTTCCCCTCACTTTCAGTAATATTGTATTCTCTTTTTGAGTAATCAAAAAAATTATCAACCATAACATTGCACTGTGTGTTTTCTATTAAATTTTTCAATGATACAAAAGATTTACATTTCTCTTCACTATTAGAGTTGTAACTTGGTTCAATTCCACTTGCTGTTACATCAACATTCCCTTCATTCTTTACATCATCAATATCTTCAAGTTTCACAGATTCTATATTATATATATATATATACATACTATCTGTTAGTTTTAATACTAATTTTATTTGTTTTGCATTGCTACCTGTTTGTTCTATTATTGTTAATACATCACCAATTAAGAAATAACCTTTGTAACTATTAGATAAATCTTCATAGTAATATCCTTTTCCTTCTTTATCTTCTTTCTTGTTTTCTTCTTCTTTTTCTTCTAATAATGATCTTCTTAGATTATCTTTACTTGGATCATAATTTAACGCAGATTTGTATACTGTATTATAACCAGTGTTAAACTCACTATCAAAATTTGCTTTTCTATAACATGGATTATAGTAAATGCCCCAATCAGAATCATAATCTTCTACTTGACATATATACTTACAGCTACTTTCTAAACATAAGAAATATATATCACCATCTGTTATAGCTTTTAAATATTTTCCTTCATTTACTACTTTTGCGCTAATAGTAGAATAACTAAAAGAGTCTAAATCATAACTAACTGTACTAACTTTATTCTCTTCAATCTTTAATGTTAATTCAGGATTTTTTATCGTTGTGCCAAATGCAGGTGCATATGTATCTCCTTTCACATTATTCAATTTGATATTAATTTCTTCTAAACTTTCTATTTAAATTATAATATAGTTATTACCTATATAAATATACGATCTTCATAAAAGTCTTTGTCGTCGTTATTCATTTTTATATAACATTTAGTTTCGAAATCAACTTCTGAATATGTATATTTCTTACAGGTTATTGTTTTAGCAGATTGTATTATAGTTAATACATTATCCACTTCATTAGCTGTTTGACATTTTTCTTTCAATCCACTATTAAAACAATAAAAATAAATGATTATACGAAAAAGTATATTCTACTCCATTTTCAGCTGTGCAACCTTCTAAATTTAATTTTTCACTATAAAGTAATTTAGAACTAGTGTCATCCAGTTCTATTTCGCTTAAATTAACTATCTTATCTATTATCTCCTTTTTATAAGTTAATACCATCTTAAAATATATGTATAACCGTAAGAATATCACTGTAGGTGGGTAACCCGTACCAGACTATTCTTAGGTGCCTTCTACAGGTAAGAATAAGCGATTTGAGTGTAAATTAGTTTTTGGTACGGGTTATACTGGAGCAAGCGGTGAATTTAAATTTCTTTATATATTTTAGTGTATGAGTAATTTTATGGGTTAAAATTTTTCTTTTGTTTTTTGTATATAATTTCATTTAACTTTTTCTTATTGTTTTTTATCAATCATAATTTCAAAAGAATGTCAAGAATTTGGATCGAGAATGTTAATATAGAAGATAGAAATAAGCGTGAAGATGAAGACTTTGAAAGAATCTATGCAATCATTGAAAGTGAAGTAGCTAGAATAGTAGCTCAACCACCACCGCCATCACCTCCAGTAGTAATGTGGTATATTTCTGATACAGCTGATGAGGATGACAGAAAGTATGAAGAATGGCGTGCAATTCATAAACCAACTAGAGTAGCACAAGCAACCATACGTCCTAGAAAATGGGTTGATCCTGAAGAAGAGCGCAGAAAAACAAAGATGTTAAAGCGTTATGGTATTGATGAAAAAAACATCATTGAAGAAAGACTAAGATTTCATAACTAATTCTTAAATCATTGGTTTTAATTGAATTTTTGTTTTTTGATTGGTTGAATAGAAATAAACATAATATTACATAATTCTTTTCATTCGTAAATTTCTTGCGATTTTTGAAATAATTTACATAAATTAAAATGAGTGATTTACAAAATGAACTCGATGTTAGTATTGAAAAACACTTACAAAAAGGTGAAATGTATGAGAATGATATGTCTGAAGTAAAATCATTAATCATTAAAGTATTTAAGGATATGCTGGATGGTATGTATTCTGTGATTGAAGAGTATGAAGATGATCCAGAATGGAGTGAACAACCAGGTGATGATATTGATATAACAATGGAAGAAGAAGAAGTGAAGGAAGAAAAACAAAGTGAATCTAAATCTAAAAAAAGAAAGGATATAACAAAGTCAGATCCAGATTCACAGATATGCAGTACTTGTGGTAAGAAGAAAGCTAATGATGAATTTGGTTATAAGAGTGAAGGTGTATTCTATAAATCTTGTACAGAGTGTAGAAATAAGAAGAAGAGAAGATATGAAGAAGTAAAGAAAGGAAGTGATAATAGTGGAGAAGATAAGAAGCGTAAAGTAGAGAGTAGTTCTACCGCCGAGGGTCGACCAAAGGTAGATATTGCTAAAGTAGAAACACCTACAAGTTCTATCCCGGGGGTAGCTACAGTAGATCTAACTACATCACCTACTTGTATAATTAATTAACTTTTGGTTTAAAAATTCATTTTTATATTTCTATGCGTTTTTATATATAAACAATTTCACATAATATGCCATATAATACATCTATAGTTATGTTAGGTGATATGAAAGATACTTTAAATGGTTTGAAACAAGAACTGTATATTTTATTAGGTTGTGTAGTTCTATGGGTTCTTTATAAATGCAAGAGAATATGTGCATGGTGTTATCATAAAGCCTGTCCTCCAGAATTAAGTGAAATATTAGCTGAGCCAGAACCTGCTGTTCAATTAGCATTAAGAAAATCTACTATTGTTTCTGCTATTCCATTTACTTTAACACCTGAAAATAGTAGAATAAATTCTAGAAATGCTAGTGATAATGAAGATGAAGAGCAATTAGAAACAGAAATAGAAATTATTCCTATTAATAAACCTGAGATTGAAATTCAAAAACCAATCATAAATATTTAATTTTATATATAGTCTTTTTTTCGTATTTGATTTTTGAAAGTTATTTTTTGTACCCCTTAAATATTACATAAAGAAAAACCGTTTTATTTTTCATTCACACTTTTCTTACTCATTTTCAGTATTTTATTTTTTTCATTTTTTTACTTTAATAGAAAATTAATTATTCAATCATTCAATCAAAAATGCCAGCAGACAGAGTCAAACAACCAACCAATTCAGAATTATGCTCCCAGCTCCCATTAAAGGGACAGGCTTATGAGTTCTATCAGAAAGTGAGTCGTAACATCCAGCATTTAAAGACATTTTGCGACGAAATGTATATTCAAAGTTTGGCTTATGATGACAGCAAAAAATCAAAGAAGAAGCAAAGTCCACCACAATTCAACTATATCGAATTAGAGAAGTCAGCTACAGCAGTTTATTATTGCTTTTCATGTAAGTTTGATAATCAGAAGTTAATTCCCATTAAACATCTAGAAACATTAGATCAAAATGAGTATATGAATTTATACTTTAGTGACGATGAGATGAAGAGTATAGTAAAACCAAATGTAAAACCGATTAAACCTTTTATTCAACCTCAGTTAAAACAACAACAACAACCACAACAAGAACCACCACCACCAACTGTACCTCAAAAACCTAAAAGAGTTTATAAAAGAAGAACTGATACTGTAAAGAAACCTAAAACAAAAGCAGTTATTGATAGTGATGATGAATTAATTCATTTAAAGAAAAGAAAGATTGTTAAGGATTCTGATTTTGTTGATGAACCAATGGGTATAATTGTGAAAGATACTGAATCAAGAACATCTGCTGATGATTTATTAAGTAGCCAAAGTCCTACCTTTACACCTCCAATGTCACCAAG
>NGBS01000671.1:0-28658 GCA_002245135.1 Proteromonas lacertae | reverse complement strand
AATAATAATAATATATAAATACTCTAACACAAATTGCAGTAGCAAATGTCTGATATATTGGAGCAGGTCCATCTACATTTTCACTTTCCATTATAGTGAGTAGCTCTGATAAACATTTACTAGCTGGAGCACCAAGTTCTTTACCACATACAATTGCCTTGATTAATCCATGAATAGATTGTTCATCACACATTTCTTCCACTAACATTCCTTCTATTCCATCACTTAATAACTTCTTTACTGTTTCAATAAAAACATCACACATTGATTCCATCTTTTCTAATGTATTATTTGTATTTTCATAACTATTAATATAATAATAATAATAATAATAAATATATATACTCGTAAATTCTACTCATCATCTCAGGCATTATTCTCCATTCATTTAATCTTGATTCATAATCTAATCTTTGACGAGTAATAGCATCTTTATTCTCATCATCAATATCTGGAGAGAATAGATAACTAATAAACTCTTTTACTGGTGACATCTCACACAAATCGAATAAGTGTAAAATAAAATCTTTAGAAATTTCAACGTATGTTTTTTTCAAATGAATAACATAATAATACTTTCATTACTGCTAAGATATGGTAGTAGTTTAACTTGTTCTCTTTATCTTCAATTACTTTCTTTATAAGAAGTTGAGATGCTAAAAGTTCCATTATATCTTAATAAATCAATGAATGAATAGGGAGATGTGGAATATGTGAAATAACTCATTACTTGATGAGATAATCTTTCCTTTTCATCTCCATCTGGTGGTGTTAATTTTAATGATTCATAATCTATTGGTTCTTGGAATAAAAACTCAATAAATGATTTCATACCATCATCCTAATGAGATATAACATATTAACTAAATACTGTTCTGAGTGTATCTAAGAATTGATTGGTGAATGAAACAGATTGTTTTCTCAAAAGAAGGACTAGATACACTTTTTTCAATTTCTCTTCAACCTATTCAATATATGGGGGGGTTAATAATACTTCTTGTGGTAATTCTGGTGTAGAGTCAGTTTGTGATGTAGTTTCACCTTCTTCTGGCTTTTCTTTCGTATCTTGTGGTAACTAAAGCATAAATACTCAATAAATACTTCAGCAATAAATTTGTCTTTTATTGCATTGTAATCTGATGATAATTGTTCATCTTCTTGATCGCCGTATATCTATATCAGAAAATAAATAAAAAATCAATTACATATGAGTTGTATTCATCAGAATTGTCCAATCCACTTTGCATTAAACGCTGAATAAAATCAGCCAATGTGCCAGAATTCATTTGTTTTTGAAAAATGAAAGAGATGTTGGTGCTCCGAAAAGATCGGTTTTGTATAACCATATTTATAGATTTTAAAATGCTTTATTCACATTATCTAGAAAAGATAGAAGCAATTGAGAATTTTAAAAAGATATATTCCAAATATCCAATGCAAAACGACTCATTATTTATAGTATTGAATTTTATTTTATAAATTAGGTATATGATAGCCTATTACACAATTCTGAATGGTCCAATATTAAAATCATAGACTATTCGGCTATAAATCTCTACGCTATTCAAGGTGACAGACAGAAATCAATAGTAAGAAACAGAAGGAAGAAAAAAGTTGACATTAGTGAGAAAAGTATTATAGTATTTCCTATACCAGATTCTGTGATATTAACATCCAATCAGTATGAAATTTATATTATTTAATAGGATAACATCATTTCCAGATTCCTATATTTGTTTTGTAAGTTCTGATTGTAGTTATTGGTATAAAATAGTATTTGTTTATTTCTGTAGTGCATATCATATTAATCAATTATAGTTTTTTATCAAATGATTAAGAGTTCGTTGTTTACTAATAATAAGTTATTTAAATTAATCTATTTTTGCCATATTTATGTGTTATTAATGTTGTTTTTTGTTAAATGAGTGAAATTAAAACACAATTTAGAAATAAATAATATTATTATTTGCTTGTATTTACAGTTGAGTTATTAAATTCGACAAATGGAAGAGGAACAGGAAGATATGAAGAATTAGGTTGGATTTTATTGGATTCATATAATTGAAGATATTTTGCATGAGTTTTATAATGTAGTATTAAATTGTATTTTCTTGTTCCTTTGTATATACAATTTGGAATTTCACATTTATATACTTTATTCTTCTTTTCTTTTGTATTATTATTATTATTAACATTATTATTGTTTGATTTATTCATATGACTTTGTAAATGGGTTTTTAATGTAGATGGATTTTTAGCTTTATAATCACAATTTTTACATAAATATATCTTATAATCCATATGATTCAATAATCGATGTTTTACCAATATATTGATATTATTTGAGATAAAATCACAATTCTCAACAGAACAATGATTTCGATCATTTTCATTATAATGAAATTCTTTTAAATGTTCTAACATCAGTTTCTTTGACATTATATGGTAATTACAGTCATTCTCTGGACAATTTATACTTATTTCATTATTGTGATCATTTTCAATATGTTTTATTAATATTTCTTCATTGTTACTTATAAATGAACATTCTTTATAAATACATTTCATTTTCTCATTTTCATCAAAATGACTAGATAAATGGATTACATAATCTTCATTGGAATTACTTATCTCTTCACATTCATAATAATTACATTTCAATTCAATTCCATCATTTAATGAACTGTAATATTCATTAAACATTTCATGATTTTCATTTAAATGATTTGATAATTCTATTAATTTACTCAACTTCATATCACAGTGAGGACAGTTTAATATATGATTATCTTCATTGTGTTTCTCTACATGATTTTTTATATAACTTCCATTCGTTGTACCAAATTCACAGTTTTTACATTTATATGGCTTTTCTTCATTACTAATATGTTTATTTGAATGACGATATAAATGATCTTTTCGTTTTGTTATATAACCACAGTTTTTACATTCATATACACCATTATTATCATCACATTCATATAAACTGTTATTATCATCTTCAATTTCATTCTTTTTATATTCATATCCATTGTTTTCTTTTTCTTTTGAAAATAATGGTTTTGGAGGAGCTTCTACTGGTAATATTATATCATTATTGTTGTTGCCATGTATTTGAGTTTTAGAATGATTATTTTCTTCATTGTTTTTGTTATTTGTCATTATTGGATGAACTATTTGAATTACACTCTCATTACTTGATTCTATCGGATGTTTACTCTCAATTCTACTAATATGTTCTTCTAAATGATTCACTAATTCATGTGGATATAGAACAACAAAACCACAACAATCATAAGGACAATGTAGTTCTTTTAGAGGGATTGAGCGAGATTTTCCTTTTGTATTAGTTTGTTTTTCTTTTATTTCATTTCCTTTATTTGTTTGTTTCAACACTTTTAAAGAAACTATTGAATTAAGAATTGAAACTGTTATACTATTTTCTTCATTCATTGATATACTATTGTATTTTCGTTTAGTAGGGTATTCAGACATATCTTATGTATGGTTGTTTAGAAAAATCAAAAACACTATTTTCAAATCAAAAAGCTTGTCAAATCTATATTGTATTAAAATGAATATATTGTCCCATGTGCATCCGCTTGTTATTATGACAGTGTTTATATGTTCTATAGGAGCTCTGAAATTAGAAAATGCATATTGTGGAATGTCTGAATACAATTTTGTGTCATTAGATCAGTTTAATAAAGATTTAGAGATGACATTAAATCCAAATATGAAAATGGAATGTTCTAACGCTGTCTCTTTAGCAATTTTTATTTCGCATAACTACAATCACGAAATGAGAGACAAACTATTTGCTCTATATAATTTTTCAAATGAAAGATGTACTCCTGATATAAGAAAGTGTTTAATCAGAAATATGTGTTTGATTCTTTATTATCAGCATTTTAAAAACAACGTTGCAACAACAGAAGCTGTTTGTAAGACAAATGCAGAAGTGAATAGTAATTCATATGATGATAATCTTTTATATGGCAAAATAGCTTCAGAGATAGATTCAAAAACTCTCAATATCAAGTATTTATATAAAGCAATAGAATTAAATTCAACACGATATGAAGTATACCATATTATTTTCATATTAATAGGCATATTTCTATCTTGGAAACCATATGGTAAGAAACTACTTAATTGTTGCTGAAAATTTTTATTATAAAGCATTATTTCATCTTCCTACTAAACAAATAGGAAGAGATATCTATACTAACTTAGCATCATTTTATTATTATTCAGGTGAATCACAAAAAGCATTGTTAACTCATAAAGAATCAGAAATATTAGAATCTTCAGAATTATCAAGAAGTTTTGTAGTTGATATAGCCAGATCAACAGGTTCATTTAAAGATTGGGATTTTATTTGTCATGAAACTAAAGAGTTAGTAAACAATGCTAAAGAAAAAACATCTTTAACGCCCTATAATTTATTGTTTTATCCATTACCTCGAGATGGTTTGAGAAAAGTGATAGAGTATGTTTCAAGAAGAGAAGTTACTTTTGAAAGAAAATATCCTATAAATCCTGATGATGTATTACAGAATATCAATCCAAGAAATAGAAACATTAAACCATTAAGAGTTGGCTATTATAGTAGAGATTTTACTGAAGAACATCCTATGTGTTTATTAACTTGTGGAATGATAGAAAACCATCACACAAAATTTGTTGAAGATTTGATATTTAATTATAATACAAACATTATATCTTTAGATTGTGAAACTAGAGTAAGACAAACAGCGTTTGAATATCAGTATATATATATATATATATATATATGTTTTATTATTTGAATAGTAAAGTAGGAGAATTTCCAGATGCAGAATTAATGAGTTATATAAGAAATCAATCGGTTGATATTTTGATTGATATTATGGGATATACTTATCAAAATAGAGTTGGTGCTATGAATAATAGAGGTGCTCCAATTCAAGTGACTTATTTAGGATATCCTGCAACTACTGGTGCTAGTTTTATTCAGTATTTAATGGCTGATAGATTTGTATTACCACCAGAACATGTTGATGAAGTATCTGAGAAGATTGTTTATGTTCCTTTTACTTATCAAGTGAATAATCATTTCACAAGAACATCATTTTGTGGAACTTCAATCAAATGTAAGAATTACTTAAGAAAATTGAATGGATTACCAACTGACAAATTTATATTTACATCATTCAATTCACAACATAAAATAGATGCAGATGCATTTCGTTTATGGATTACTATATTGAGGAGAGTTCCAAACTCTATATTGTGGTTACAAGGAACAAAAGGTGATAGTCATCGAAAGAATTTATTAAATGAATTTATAAGTGGTGGAGTAAGTTCTAATCGAATATATTTTGCTAATCATATAGATCGAAATAAGCATTTGATGAGAATAGCAGCTGCTGATCTATTTTTAGATAATTTCCGATATGGAGCTCATACAACAGCTAGTGATGCTTTATGGTGTGGAGTTCCTGTTTTAACTCGAGAAGGTGAACTATTTGCAAGTCGAGTTGGAAGTTCGTTTTTACGAAATTTAGATTTATCGATGTTATTAGTGTATAATGAAAAAGACTATTATAATAAAGCGATTGAGATTGGTTTAAATTCAAAACTATATATAAAAATTCGAAATGAGCTAAGTAAAGTGATTTTAAGAGGAAGTGTAAATGATAAATGGTTAAATAGTCGAGGAAATGAAGTAAGTTACTATTTGATGTGGGAAGTTTATAATTTATTAAAACCTTGTTTTAATATAATCGTGAATAATGAATATAGTTTATTAAAAGATAGTCCAAATTTAAAACGAAAAATGATAAGTAAACTGAACTACAGTGATTTAATCATGAATGAAAGTCCAATTCTGAGTGAAAACATCTTGGTTCGTTTATTGTACAGTAGTTATAAAGATGATAGAATGAAAAAGAAAATATATGAAAGATTATCAAATTTAAAATCCCTTCAATCTAATAATTAAATGTTTAGTTATTTATTAGTCATTATATGTTGTTTAAAGGTTAAAAATACAACTACTTCAAATGAAAAGTTGAAAAATGAATAATTGATTTGACAGTAATCAAACCTATATTATTTATATTTATCTTTTTTCACATTGTTAAGGAATTTACCATATCAGAAATTAATGTCATTTGGCAAACAAAGGCTTGCTATAATACTTGGAACGACGGGTATATATTCAATTGACATATTTAGGTGTTGGCAAGACCAAGTTATCTTTAGAAGTAGCAAGAGCATTAAATGGTGAAATTGTAAATGCAGATGCTATGCAAATGTATAAAGGACTAACAGTAGCAACTGCTAAAGTATTTCTTGATATGTTATATTTAGATAAAAGATGAAGAAATGTTAGGTATACCGCATCATCTATTAAGTGTTTTAAATTATAATGAGACATGTTCTGTAAGAGATTATAGAGATAGAGCAATGGAAGTTATATCCTTTTTTGTTAAATATGTCTAATGATTATAACCACCTTAATCAATTCAAATTAAAGATATAAATGAAAGAAACAAACTCCCTATTCTAGTTGGTGGAACAAATTACTATATTCAGTCACTTCTATATGAAAGTCTGATGGATGAAACAGAAGACTCAACAAACGCAATAAAAACAATAGAAATAGCAGATAAATACTATAAAATGCAACAAGAAAATCCATCTCAATTATATCAAGAATTATTAAAAATAGATCCAATAATGGCAAATAAAATCCATCCAAATGATTATAGAAAAATAAGAAGAAGTTTAGAAATATATGAATCAACAGGCATTCGTCAAAGTGATCATATAATTAAACAATTAGAGAGAAATAAGAAAGAGCAACCAAGGTATAATGTAAGATGTATTTGGTTAACATGTGATATGGAAATACTTCATAAAAGATTAGATAATAGAGTTAATAGTATGATTAAAGATGGTTTAATTGATGAAGTTAAATCGCTGTGGAATACATATACTGGTTATCAAGACTTGGGATATCTAACAGGTAAAAGTATAGTTGATAAAAGGAAAGAAGAAGAAGAAAAAGATGATGATGATGATAGAAAATCTGTTGGTTCTGTTTCTTCATCTTATTCCTCAGATTCAACTGGTTCTAGTGATGAAAAGATAATAAAAACAACTCAAGGAATATGGCAATCGATAGGGTTAAAAGAATTCAAACCGTTATTTGTAAATGGAGATGAATCTGCTAATAAAGAATTGTTAGATAAGTGCATAGAAAAAGTAAAGTCAAATACATATCAATATGCTAAGAAACAAATCAGTTTTATCAATAGACGATTCTGTGAAAGAAATTTACCCATTTTAAAATGTGATACAAGTGATTTAGATAAATGGAATGAGAATGTTACAATTCCTGCTATTAAATATTTAAATGATTTATTTAATACAGCAGATACACCAATTCTTCCTCCTCCTAAGTTAGATTTAGATCCAAGAACTGCTGAAAGACATTATTGTGAATATTGTGATAAATTATTGGTTGGTAAACAACAATGGGAATGTCATATTAGTAGTAATAAACACAAGAAAAGGAAAAGTAATCAAATTAAGAATAAAGACAATCCTCATTATCCTGGTAATAAAAAAAGAAAGATAGAAGATAAAAGAAATGAAATAGATAAGAAATAGTATTTTTTTGTATATTATTTTGTTTTTAATTAAAGTTAAAGAATAATGACTAATAAATAACTAAACATTTAATTATTAGATTGAAGGGATTTTAAATTTGATAATCTTTCATATATTTTCTTTTTCATTCTATCATCTTTATAACTACTGTACAATAAACGAACCAAGATGTTTTCACTCAGAATTGGACTTTCATTCATGATTAAATCACTGTAGTTCAGTTTACTTATCATTTTTCGTTTTAAATTTGGACTATCTTTTAATAAACTATATTCATTATTCACGATTATATTAAAACAAGGTTTTAATAAATTATAAACTTCCCACATCAAATAGTAACTTACTTCATTTCCTCGACTATTTAACCATTTATCATTTACACTTCCTCTTAAAATCACTTTACTTAGCTCATTTCGAATTTTTATATATAGTTTTGAATTTAAACCAATCTCAATCGCTTTATTATAATAGTCTTTTTCATTATACACTAATAACATCGATAAATCTAAATTTCGTAAAAACGAACTTCCAACTCGACTTGCAAATAGTTCACCTTCTCGAGTTAAAACAGGAACTCCACACCATAAAGCATCACTAGCTGTTGTATGAGCTCCATATCGGAAATTATCTAAAAATAGATCAGCAGCTGCTATTCTCATCAAATGCTTATTTCGATCTATATGATTAGCAAAATATATTCGATTAGAACTTACTCCACCACTTATAAATTCATTTAATAAATTCTTTCGATGACTTTCATTTTCAGCATCTAATAACCATAAAATAGAGTTTGGAACTCTCCTCAATATAGTAATCCATAATCTAAAAGCGTCTGCATCTATTTTATGTTGTGTATTGAATGATGTAAATATAAATTTGTCAGTTGGTAATCCATTCAATTTTCTTAAGTAATTCTTACATTTGATTGAAGTTCCACAAAATGATGTTCTTGTGAAATGATTATTCACTTGATAAGTAAAAGGAACATAAACAATCTTCTCAGATACTTCATCAGCATGTTCTGGTGGTAATATATATTTATCAACCATATTATATTGAGTATATGGTGAACCAGTTGTACCAGGATATCCTAAATAAGTCACTTGAATTGGAGCAGCAGCAACAGCTAATGCATCATTCCTATTTGCTTGTGTATGACCCATTAACTCGATTAATATCTCAATATTATCATTTCTGATTGTTCTAATTATATCATCATTTGTTAAATTGCTTATATCTTTATATTCAAATGAATTATCTTTGATTTTTCTAAAACAATTTGAATCTTCTGGATTTTTATTGTAATTATATATTACATCATTTATAAAGTTCAAATTATGATTTTGTATCATTCCTGTAGTCAATAAACACATCGGATGAGTTCCACTAAAATCTCTAGTATAATAACCAATACTTAACGGTTTAACAATTCTATTATTTGGATTAATCACATAAGTAAAAAAATCATAATTCATTGGATATGGTTCAATCCTTGGCAATCCTTTACTTGATATAGCTTTAGCTATTTTCTTTAATCCATCCGCTGGCATTGGATAGAATAATAGGAAATAAGGACTTAGTGTACTATCCTCTTTAGCATCTTTAACTATTCTTTTTACATCATGACATAGTTGAGTCCAATCTTTAAACGAACCTGTTGAACGCTTTCTATCACATAAGAAGAATTCACTTTGTTCATTTTTCTCGTGATATAATGCTTCTTGATAACACTCTTTCGCTCTAATATGATGGTTAGCATATATGTTGAAATGACCTGTGTTTGTATAGACTAAAGATAATTCACTTGTTGTTATATTTTCTGTTACAAGTAATGATTTGTAATAATAATATTCACCTGGTTGAAGCTGTTGGGTTGTATATAAATTTCCTAGGAGGAATAATACTGCGTGAGATGATGGATTTAATGAATATGATTTAAGTAAAAATGTTTCAGAGCTTTTCATGTCATGAAGATTAAGATACAATGATCCTATACGATAATAAGATTCCCAATCATTTGGTCTTAATTGAACATCAACATTGCATATCTGAAGTGTAATAAATGCTAATGATCCCTGGCTATGAGCTCTGTATAAATAATCACAAAGAGAATGAATTGAACACTTGATTATCTCTTCCGGGCATATTTTTAATCCTATATCGATCATATTAACTAGATAAGTTGCAAGTCCTTCTGAGAGTTGTAAAGTTATAAATTTGGCTAAAGATATTGATGGTGCGCAGTATTGTTGGCTATCCTTATGAATTAATACACTATTAACATCTTTTTTCAATTCTTCTATGCCACTGTATTTATAATCCGGCACACCACAAAAAAGTGAAGATTCATCGTAGCTAATACATCCGCATGATAAAATAACCACTAGTAGTATCAAAAAATGCATTAGATGAAAAAAGGAATAAAACTTATAGCCGTTTCACTTGAATAAAAAGAAAAATTTCAAAAATTTATTTGTATTCTCGTAGATATTCTCATATTATAAAATCGTATTTACCATAATCCAATTAATAAATGTATTATGATATCATAAAAAAGCATTTCATTTCATTTTTACTTTTACATACCAACAAATAGTGTGTATGTGATATTTGTCACTTCTTTATAGAATACAACACAAAATCAAACACAATTATATTATTTATTGAATTTTTTATATTTCATTGAGAAGTTAGACAATGATTCTTCCAATGACATACTTCCACTTCCACTAAAGTTCTTATTTCTACTAGACATTGGAATCTGTTGAGGTCCTCTTGGTAAAGAATCCATCCTTGGACCTCCATAAAGTGACACACCAGGAGGAGGCAAATTCTTTGGCTTATTAGGATTCAATTCATTAGGATGTTTTCTTTCCTTCAAATCATTAACTTGAGGCATTGGGTGATAATTATCATTATCAGTTGGAGATAATACCGGCATGGGTATACCACGTGGTGGTGGACCAGGCGGAATAATATAATTGGGCAATGAAGACTGTGGTGAAGTTGAGGAAGTTAAAGGATTATTGCTATTTGTTGGTTTGTTGAGAGTATCTTCATATTTATCAAAATCAATTTGTCTACTTACACCTCTTGATAATGAACCACCTTGAACTGTATGTTTTAACTTCAATGATTGAATTCCTATATTGATAAATAATAAATAATATACTTGCATCTAAAGCTAATCGATCTTGTCTTCTTTGTTCTTTTCTTTCTTCAGTCATTTCAAAAACATAGAATAATATTGGATAATCACCACCATAACAAGATACGCATAACATATGTTCAGTAGGATGCCATTTTATATCAGTTATTACACCAGGATAGAGATCATCTAATAGTGTTGGTAAATGAACTTTTTGTGAAGTTTGAGTATCCCAAATATCACTAAATAATAAATAATTATTATTATTATAAAATTATACATTGTTCTATCTTCTGAACCAGCTATAAAGTATCTACCATCAGGACTCCAACTTGCTTTTAATAAGAAGTTTTCACATTTGAATCCAGGAAATGATAATTGTTGTTCTGAAGCAATGATTGAATATTTCTTTAATACATTCATTTGACCACAAGACTATTTATGTAATTATAGAATTATATATATATACTAAAAAGTAGTGTTTTTTCTTTGGACAATATTCTATATAACTTATACAACTATAAGGACCATTTGGTTTAATGATTCTCTCCATATTAAAACTAAATTAAAATGAAAATAATAATATATTTATACTATTGTAATATATGACCATCATTCATAGATAATTGTGATAATAACAATTCCGTTGAATATATTATTATATATCCTTTACTATCTCCCATTAATATCTTTGTTTTTGTTTTACTAAGCGATTTTGTTGGATTTGATATTATTGTGTCATTTGCTACTAAACCATTCATAAATACATATTCTATGTAAGTAGTGAAACATTCTTCATTATTTTCATTCTATTATTATTATTAATATAAGAAATAGTAATTATTATTTAATATATATATATATATATATATACTGATGGTAATGTAAATATCTCTGGTTGTGATAGCATTTCAGCTGTATTGGCAGCATTTGTATCAACTTTAAACATATATTCTTTAACAGTATTATCAAAATAACTAGCTACTATATGGAGTGTATTATTTTCCATTGGAAATGGATTTGCACAATAAACATAACTTGGTGGTTCAGATGTGAATTGAAATGGAATACACTTCTTATTTTCAATGTCTATATAGAATATACCTATAGAACAATCAGCAGAAGCAGTAATAATGAATTTATCATCATTACTCCAGAATATTGTATAAATATAATTATAGTGTGATTGAATTTTGATAATATTTTTAAACTGACTTAATTCAAATCTATACATATATATATAATAATAAGATAATAAATATAACTATTATACATCTTTACAGTACATTGTTTATTATAATTAATACAAGCGCATGCTATATATTCTCCATCATTTGAATATTTCAAACAAGTACAACCCATTGAATCAGAATGAACTGACTTTATTAAATCATCAGGAATTTCACATACTTCTTCATCTTTACGTAATCTTAATAATCTTCTTTTTTCATAAACACTTTGTTCTTTCTTCATTGTTGTAGTCATTAGTCGATTATGTGCTGGTGTTTTAAGATTAGATAAATCTGTATGTTCCTCATATTCAAATACATTTAACGCTCTTTTACCAATTCTTTTAGCTTTATCTGGACGAGGTACATCTTTGAAATTACAATATCTATAATATTAATAATAATAATAATAATCATTATACAATGAGCTATGATATTTATTCTTAAACAATTTCTTATTATTCCAATAATATAAATATACTAAATATATATCAGGAGTTGGTATTTCATCATATATATCACCATATCCTTGTAATACAGCATATCTCCTTAATAAATTCATTGAAAGTGACTTTGGATATTCATATAACTGTAATCTCAAATTTCCTTTACTATCCGTTTCAATTAGATTCGTTTGTTTATGATATACACTCCACGGCTTGAGAAATGCCCAAGCTACTCTATGATAACCACCAGCTATATATATATATTATTTATTTATTATACTTTCTTTCATTTCTTTTTCTGTTATGGAAGGACCAAATGCTAATAATTCGAAAAAGAAGATACAATCTTTTCTTTCTTTAAATAAATCCAATCTATTAGTTATATATTATTATTATTTATATTTATATTTATACGGTTGATCTATATACAGTGTACCATGTTCATTTTGACTGAAATCTATCATTTCTTGAACTAATTCACCTCCATCTACAGCGATTGGCATTGTTGATATTGGAAGGATATATGCACAGTCTGATTCGACTCCTTTCATTGTACACACTTTTTCAACCATATTAACAACTTTTGCTTTATTAAATGGCATTTTTTTCATATACTATTATTTTATTAAATAAAAATTATTTTATACTCTTCCTGAAGTTGTATTAACAATATGAACCATACAAATAACTTGCCTAATTAATGAATCTCTCAATAAAGGATCTACAGATACAATTGTCAACTATTATAACAACTAAAATCATCAATTATACATGTGTATATGTTTTGGAAGACTCAGCATTCTCAGCTCCCTCAACAACTGTAGCATCGTGCTCTTCTTCAGTTACTTCTATTCTAGGGATTGTTCCATTATGGATCAATATTCCAACTTTATCTTTTAGTCTTCTCCATCTCTCTTTCACTCTCAAAAGCATTTTATTTTTTGAATTTTTGTCTGGTCAAGCTTGTTATGTCGAACATGTAGGTCACTTGTCAAACGACACATGTTTTATTTTTTCTTATTTCTCAAGAAATATCCGTAAGATATGTCTGAAAACCCTATTAAACGAAAATACAATAGTATATCAATGAATGAAGAAAATAGTATACCAGTTTCAATTCTTAATTCAATAGTTTCTTTAAAAGTGTTGAAACAAACAAATGAAGGAAATGAAATAAAAGAAAAACAAACTAATACAAAAGGAAAATCTCGCTCAATCCCTCTAAAAGAACTACATTGTCCTTATGATTCTTGTGGTTTTGTTGTTCTATATCCACATGAATTAGTGAATCATTTAGAAGAACATATTAGTAGAATTGAGAGTAAACATCCGATAGAATCAAGTAATGAGAGTGTAATTCAAATAGTTCATCCAATAGTGACAAATAACAAAAACAATGAAGAAAATAATCATTCTAAAACTCAAATACATGGCAATAACAATAATGATATAATATTACCATTAGAAGCTCCTCCAAAACCATTATTTTCAAAAGAAAAAGAAAATAATGGATATGAATATAAAAAGAATGAAATTGAAGATGATAATAACAGCTTATATGAATGTGATGATAATAATGGTGTATATGAATGTAAAAACTGTGGTTATATAACAAAACGAAAAGATCATTTATATCGTCATTCAAATAAACATATTAGTAATGAAGAAAAGCCATATAAATGTAAAAACTGTGAATTTGGTACAACGAATGGAAGTTATATAAAAAATCATGTAGAGAAACACAATGAAGATAATCATATATTAAACTGTCCTCACTGTGATATGAAGTTGAGTAAATTAATAGAATTATCAAATCATTTAAATGAAAATCATGAAATGTTTAATGAATATTACAGTTCATTAAATGATGGAATTGAATTGAAATGTAATTATTATGAATGTGAAGAGATAAGTAATTCCAATGAAGATTATGTAATCCATTTATCTAGTCATTTTGATGAAAATGAGAAAATGAAATGTATTTATAAAGAATGTTCATTTATAAGTAACAATGAAGAAATATTAATAAAACATATTGAAAATGATCACAATAATGAAATAAGTATAAATTGTCCAGAGAATGACTGTAATTACCATATAATGTCAAAGAAACTGATGTTAGAACATTTAAAAGAATTTCATTATAATGAAAATGATCGAAATCATTGTTCTGTTGAGAATTGTGATTTTATCTCAAATAATATCAATATATTGGTAAAACATCGATTATTGAATCATATGGATTATAAGATATATTTATGTAAAAATTGTGATTATAAAGCTAAAAATCCATCTACATTAAAAACCCATTTACAAAGTCATATGAATAAATCAAACAATAATAATGTTAATAATAATAATAATACAAAAGAAAAGAAGAATAAAGTATATAAATGTGAAATTCCAAATTGTATATACAAAGGAACAAGAAAATACAATTTAATACTACATTATAAAACTCATGCAAAATATCTTCAATTATATGAATCCAATAAAATCCAACCTAATTCTTCATATCTTCCTGTTCCTCTTCCATTTGTCGAATTTAATAACTCAACTGTAAATACAAGCAAATAATAATATTATTTATTTCTAAATTGTGTTTTAATTTCACTCATTTAACAAAAAACAACATTAATAACACATAAATATGGCAAAAATAGATTAATTTAAATAATTAATATTATACACATTTTATTGTATCCATCTAACATGTTGACCTTTCCTCCATTCTCCTTCTCTTATCTTTCCATTGGGTAATAATACTTTACCTACTCCATGTTTCAAATTATTCAACCATTCACCTTCATAATATGTATCATCGGCTAAATAAGTATATAAATATTATAAATATACGTTTAGTTTCTCTTCCTTTACCACTTCTCTCTCCTTTCTTCCATTCTCCCTCATATATAATTCCTTCTTTATTGATGAATTTTCCTTGACCTTCCATATATCCATCCACCCATTCTCCTTCATATTCACCTCCTGATTTATATGTCTGTGTGCCAAAACCATGTTTCTTTCCATTGTGGAATTTACCGTCATATTTACCTCCAAATGTTACTAATGATCCTTGACCTTCGAATTTGTCTTTTATATAGCTTCCTGTATACTAATTAGAAATATAAAGCAAATAAATCTATACTCTTCTTCCATTTGGCCAAATTTCCTCACCTCTTCCACTCTTCTGACTTCTTTTCCATTCACCAGTGTATTTATGACCATTGCCACTGATTAAAGTTCCTTTACCATCTCTTAACCCATCTTTAAATTCACCTTCATATATATCACCATTAGGCCAAGAAATTGATCCGTATCCTTGTCTAACACCTTCCACAATATCACCTTTGTATATCCCATCAATCAATGGGAAACTATCACCTTTTGTATAACTAGATGATTCACCAATACTTCTCACACAGCTAGCTCTTCCTCTACTTACTGTTGAAACTCTGGGACCAGACATTTTGGGAGTGTTTGAATTAGAACCAGCAGGCCTTGAAGTAGAATTAACAGCTACTGTATTTATTTTAAGAGTTATTGACATCTATTGAGTAAAAAACGAAAAACAAAAAAACAAAACGAATAAATCGTCAAGTCAAACTTTTTTGTTGTTGTTATTTTTCATTACACAGATAATATTATTCCATAATTTATTCAAAAATTTATTATATACGGTCAATTACTTCTTTATTATGTATTTTTTCAAATTTATTTAGATTTTTAACACATTGAATAGAGTTAGTTAGATATATGCGTGCTTTTTCTATATCTCCCTATAATATTACATATATTATTCTATACAATTCTAGTATAACATTTATGTAATATGCAGTTTAATAAATGCAAGTTTTTGAAATTTTCTGTATATTTAAATGTTAAATCAATCAATTCATCAATACCTTCTAACCTTCTTGTTTTAAATCTACATAAACACCAATTTACAAAGCAATTCCATTTTTCATCATTAGATGTTGAACATGTTGAAGCAAATTGATAATTATCTACAGCTTTTTCTATATCACCCTAGTATAAATAATACTTATTATTAAATATACTAAACAATAATAATTATTACCTATAGCTATAAAAATATTATAGAAATTTTTGCTACTTAATGCAGATTTTTTGGCTTCGATTAAATATATATTTGATGTTTCATAATTTCTCTATTGTAATAAAAAAATAAGATATACGCATCTACTACATCCTTGTGCTATTAAAAATAAACATATTAATTTATCTTCATTATTTTTTGCATATTTTAATGCTTCAATAAAATAATAGTATGACATTTCATAGTTTGTCTATATTACATTACAATAAATTCTCTATACCATATTCTCATAAAAAGAACCTATACTATAATAACAATCATATTTTTCTTTTTCAGATTCAACCAATTGTAATAGATTTTCAAAACAAGCCAAGGTATTCTTATCTCCATTCTATAATTTTATAAATGAAGTATATTACAATGAATATACACTATTCTGTAAATAGCTTTGCCCTAAAAAGAGCAAGCAGTCTTTCAATTGATTTACTGTTGGAGCATAATTCTTTGCTTTATTAAAGCAACTAATTGCTGATATATAATCCTTCTATATAATAAATTCACCACATAATAATATTATACAAAAAATGTGTAATAACACATTCCTAACCCAAAATAGCACTTGCACTTTTGATAGTTTTCTTTTGATAAATTCAATGCATTATTAAAGTATATTAGAGAATTAGAAACATTTTTATTTGTAAAATATGTAAAACCTAAATTATATTGCAGATCAAATTCAGTAGATCCTTTCTCTTTTTTAAATAATTGCGATTTTATTCCCTTTGTATTATCTATCTCTTCTCTTTCATTATTAACCTGTATAATAATATTATTCAATTTCATTATATTATTATAATCTGGTATTGATTCTACAAAACATTTCATTTTATTAAGTTTAGATTTTTTTTCACGAAGTAATTCCTCATCATAGTCAATGATACTGTCTAAATCTATTGATCCATTTTCTTTTATCAATCTATACTCTTTTAGTATTTTATCAATTATTATTGACAATTTTTCAATGAATAAATTCTTTCTCTCTCTCAGTTCAATTAAATCTGCTTGATAAAATGTTGTACTGTCATCACCTACAGATGGAAACATATACTATAATAAGAATATTACACTATATTTAATATACAGATATTACATCATCCTTATTATTTAAGAATTCTCTAAACTTTTCTTCATCCATACTACATATTTCCTCTATTTTATTTCCATGAAAAGTTGTTCCATATCTATAAAAACCTACCTATTTGATAAGAATTAATAAATTGTTATACTGTTGGGCTTCTATGATTAATTTCATCATATTCATTTTCGCTCATTATTTTATCAATCACGACTGATATATCATTTGTAGAATATCTTTCATTTGGATTATGTTTTGTCATATTCAGTATTAATTCTTCAATATCTGGAATTCTTTCTGTTCTATTGAACTCCAATTTATATGTATTTTGAATCACAGCTCCAACATCTTTGATATTAACTTTTGGATTAAAAGCTGGTTTTAATTCATATATCTCATAAAATACACAACCTAATGCAAATACATCACTAGCTGTTGTATATTCTCTAGTTCTAACATCCCATAATTCTGGAGCCATATAAATAGGTGTGCCAGTAAAGTATTTTGTCTTTGTTTCTTTTTCTACAGCAAATCCAAAATCACCTATTACCAAATCACCTCCCAAAGAAACAAAAATGTTACCTGGCTTTAAATCTCTATGTATAATACCATTATTATGAATGTATTTTAATCCGTCATTGAGATTTTTGATGTATTGAACTATTTCCTATAAAATATAAAGATTTTTATAATACATCAACAGTAAAATCAGTTTGGTTATTTCTATGCTGATTAATTAAATCGGATAAATCCCCTCTTTGAAAATATTCTGTATCAAGATACATATCTTTTGATAATTTATTAATATAACTGTCAATATAAATTATAACATTTCTATGACGGAGTTGTTTTATATTTTTAATTTCTTCTGTAAATGACTTCACAATATCCTTTATTTTTTCTTTTTTTGGTTTTTTTCTAGCAATTTTCTCACCATTTCTTTCCACAAGCTCAACAACCCCAAAACTACCTTCTCCAAGAATTTTTACTACAGTTGACATTCTTTTATTTACTTAATTTCAAACTGATAGAGAATTTAAGCTTAAAATGAAAAAATTACTTGCTTGACTTTTGGCTTGGATTTTGTCGTTATAAAAGATATAATATCAAAATGGAGTTCAATCAACAATATCAATATGGCTATACTCCTATTTGTCAACAATATGTATACCCACCATCTATTTATCCAAATTCCAGAAATTTCAATAATATGAACACTGTACCAATACCAAACACAAATCCAGATATAAATTATCCATGCAATAGTGAACAAACTCCAAATAATGGACAAAATCCAAATAATGGACAAACTCCAAATAATGGACAAATTCCAAATAATGGACAAATTCCAAATAATGGACAAATTCCAAATAATGGACAAATTCCAAATAATGGACAAAATCCAAATAATGGACAAATTCCAAATAATGGACAAATTCCAATCAATGGACAAACTGTTTGGTATCCATACGGAAATAACATTAGTCAATATCCAAGTAATGGTATGTATTTTAACGGAAATTTTTACCCCATAACACAAAGTTAATTAACATTTGAATATGATAATGATATAAGAATATAAAATGTTATAAAGTGTTCTCTATGATAACCATAAGCACATAAATCAGCATATTTCACACAGGGAGGAACAGATATACATTTTTTACATCGATTGAACAAATAACATTCCCAATAGATTAATAAACTCAACTCATTCTCATTCAAATGCTTATCTTCATATAAAACAGTGTAACAAGCAGGATGTACTGTTCCTTGAAAACTATTTTGATTTGATTAGTAGAATCTTTTGTACTAAATAAATTAATGTTAAATCTCTATTATTGTTAAACATCTTTTTTCTGGAAATTTAGTACAGTAATTTATGGCTTTGGATATTAATACTTGACTTAATACTCCATGTATAACATTACAGTACTACTACCAGTACTATTCTTTTTCTATTCTTATATAATCATTATATCACTTCATTTGACGTTCTTCTTGTTATTTCTATTCACAATACACTATTTTCAACTACCACAACCATATATGCTCTATTCTGACCTATTAGATATAAAAATGTATAATCAACTGTTTTTTAAGAATAATATTATTCTATATTAATCAAAATAAAAATCAGCAAGAGTTAATATGTGGAGATTGTATCGAGTCATAAAGTTAATTCTTCTTTTGAACTCTTCTTATTCTCCATGAGTTTATATTAGTAAATATGTTTATATATACTTCACAGACCATCTGTGTAATGAGTATTTCATAATTTCAATTTGAAATGGCTTGGCTTGTTCAACGAACCAAAAATTTTAAAAATGCCTAAAACACTTCATTCGAGTATAGGCAGTGTATCCAACTCTAAAATTCAGCAACTATTTGCTGTATGGCTATCACTACCCTCTACTCAAAACATTGTATTTCAATTCTTTATTTTTTAGCTTGATACTTTATTTAATGAAGTGAAAAATTCAGAACCTTTGCAAATGGCGAAATTTATGGATATTCCACATTCCAAAATGTATTTAATTTTTTTTTGTTATAATGTTCAGGAAGTATGCAAACTTACCAACAAGAAAATCAGGAGACTTTTCTATGGTTATATCTCCATCATTTAGAAAAAGTCATCGATTTTCTGTACGTTCATCCTCTCGAGTATATTGTAAATCAATAAAATATATAGATATCTGTGTCTTTTAATTCATACACAATTCCAAGATTCTATATTCCAGAGGATCCAACTGTAAATTGGCCTCAAGATCAAAAAACAATAAAAGAATACTTCAAAAAACATGAAAAGGGAATAAATAGAATTGAATTTAAAAATGCAACATCAGAACTGTGTGGATTACCTTCATTCTGTTATAATCAATTATTTAATAAAATATTAATGATAACCAAACATAAACAACCGGAAACAATAGATGACAATACAATTATTACTGTTGATGATATGTTGAAGTATTGGCAAAAGGAAATGCTTCCTTATAAACCAGAAGAACGATATTTTAGATTGGTATATTATTATTATTATTAATATTATTGTATAGTTATGTCCATCAAATAGAGATTATTTAATTCCTGACGATTTTCAAGGAATAATATCAAGTATATATAATAAATATTATATTATATTATATATTAATTAGCCTTAATAAATACTCATCCAAGTTTAGATTTTCTAGAAACGTATAGTAATTTTGTTGATAAATATGCAGAGACAATAATCAATAGAATATTTTATGTAGTAAATACACATTTAAATAGGAAAATATCTTTAAAAGAATTCACTTCTAGTACATTCTATGAAGTAAGCAAACAACTTGATAAAGAAGAAGATATTAATAATGTATATATATATATATATATAATTGTTATTTGTTTATATATATATAGTCATCTGATTATTTTTCGTATGAAGATTTCTATGTTATTTTTTGTTCATTTTACCAATTGGATGCTGATCATGATGGTTATCTCTCCCTGAATGATGTTATTCCATTTGATAATTATTCATTAACTAATACAATATTAGAAAGAATATTTAAAGGCTTAGGCCATAGATTAATGAGTGATATTCCTAATAAAATGAATTATGCTGATTTTACATGTATATATATATATATTTATATTTATATATATTATTTGTAGATTTTATATTATCTTGTGAAGATAAAACAAATCCTCAAAGTATAGGTTATTGGTTCAGATGTGTTGATTTAGATGGAGATGGTGTAATAAGAGCACATGAAGTTGCTGAGTTTTACAAAGAACAGCTACGAAGATTGGAAAGCTTGGGACAACAAGCTATCTTGGTGGAAGATGTGTTGTGTCAAATGTGTGATTTGTTGCATAAACAAGATGATACGTTTTATTTGAAAGATTTTCTTAAACCTGATGTTATACATCAATGTGGTGTTAGTTTTGATATGTTGTTTGATGTGAATAAGTTTTTGGATTTTGAAGAATCGAATCCTTTCTTAGCGAAACAGCAGAATGAAGATGGACTGACTGCATGGTCTAGATATAGTAGAACGAAGTATCAAGAATTGTTAGAACCTGATGAAGAAAATGATTGGAATGAAGATGATTTATAAAAATAATTAATTTTTAACTGAATATATAGATTACTGTTTCTTTAAATGATTGTTTGTAATTATAAGAATAAAAAATATATATTATAAAATACTGAAAAAAAAAAGAAAAAAATAAGCGAAGACCCGGGATTGAACCGGGGACATCTCGATCTGCAATCGAACACTCTACCACTGAGTTATCCCCGCACTGAATATAAAGTCAGAATCTCTTTAGATAAACTTCAAAATTTTCTTTTTGTTCTCACACAATAACAAAAGGGTTTTAGACTTTAAAAATGTACGCAATCAATCCAAAATAATAATCACTACACAACAGATATACATAAAACAAATAATTAAGAATTGTATCAAAATAATCTACTCAGTGGAGGTAACTTTGAAATCAAGATTTGGAGCAGGAACTTGTTCATTCGGACCAACCTTTTTTACTTCTTTATAATACAAATTCAAAGATTCCAAATATTCCTTCATTCCAGCTTCAGCATACACTTGTTTATCTTCAGTATAACAATCAAATTTATCATCAGGATTAGATATTTGCGAACAGATTAACTGTATAAAAGAATCAAGTTTACTTGCAATTACCAAATCTAATGCTTGAGATTCATATTCCATTGAAGTTTCAAACACATTACTTATAGATTTAGTTCTTCTTCTAGCAATACTAGAAATAGCAGATGATAAATTATAAGCTATTTTAGATAAAGTACTTTCTTGTTTAGTTTGTAAATCTGAAATTGAATGAAATCTTGGTCTTAATCCTTGTCTTTCTAAATACATTGCTTCTGGTGTTTCTTCTGTTTCTATACCACTCAGATCTTGGATTTGTTCTGGAGTTAGACAAGGCAAAAGTGTTCTTTTAGTTCTAAACACTTTATATACTAAAAGAGTGATAAAGAATTGTCGAACTAAAAAATACCAATGTGTGAATAGTTTAAAGAAATGTTTGCCAAGTAAGACTTCTACAATTAATTTAACTCTCTTTTCTCCATGAAATAGATCCATTGAGTTGTATATAAAGCTCAATACTCTTAAAGTTACTTGGAAATGATCTTGATCTAACAGCATACTGAGTATATTGAAATAATAATCATAATTGAAATTATCTGGTAAGGAATAATGACCACCTTCTTTGTATTTGAATTCATGCTGATTTCCTTCCAATGTTACTGTCTTTGGAATATTATAATATATTATTCCTGGATCTTCAGTACTTTCCACTATATATATAATTAAATAAAATAATAAAATATATAAAAATAAATATACGTTTTTCTACATATTCAGATTGAATTAATTCATTTATTATTGCTATGGCTTCTTCAGGTGTTGATACTATTCCCATAGATTCTAACCACATTGTTGAATCTTCAATAGTAAAACACCGTGAATAAATATTACCATTTACCACAGTTTCTGTGAATGGAAATCCATTAGCACTACTATTAATCATTTGTATTAGTTTAATCAATGATATTGAATTATTTTTATCTTTTTTCTTATCATTGTCATTATTATCATCATCATTTCCTCCTTCATATAATGCTGAATCACTTTCATCACTAAAAGTCTCTTTATTTCGTATTTTATCAAACCATATTTCCATATAATGCATAGCTATACATAATATAATATAATATATATATACATATTTCAATATCTGATGTGCTAAATATACAACAAGGTTCAAATGTAATCTTCATTAATAAATTCAATAATGAATGATTATTCAATAACGATAAAGCACATCTTGTCGCAGTTAAATGTGAATTTGTAGAGATAATTGTATTATACTTAAATCCTATTGAAAAATTTCCTAATATTGCTTCTTGAATTGCAGGCAAAATTGACCTTAGAATTAAGAAATAATTTGGTATAAAACACCACTGGATATTATTATCTTTGCTATTTGTTGATGTTGATATTGTATTATTAAAATTAAAAGTATTACTATGAGAAGGGGATGAAACTGTATTTGAATTAGTAATTGATGAAAGTGAAGCTCTTAAAACAGGAGAATGTGTAGGAGATGAAATAACAAGAGAAGGTGGTAAACAATGAATTTCAATATGATCAATAACAAGTCTAACAAAATGAAATAGGAAATGTGATTTGTCTGAGATGATAGATTTCCATTCATTTATATTTTTCAAATCAGGCTTGTGTGGTGAATGTATCTGATCCCAGTTATACAAAGAAGGATTATCATTCATAAACTTCGTTACATTTTCAAGATATTTACTGTTATTCCTAACTGATAAATACATATCTTCCACTTCCTTACACATGTCAGTAAGTGGACAAAATTGAGTCTTATCAATATCATGTTCTATAAAAAATATATTCGTTTCATCATTAGTTATTTTAAATCCATAGGGAGTATCAATTAACCTACAATCTGGACATAAGGTATCTTTATTCTCATTTGTGATTGGTGGAGTTAATTCTGACAATGATTGAATAAACATTAGTTTAATGGGTGATAATATAAAGTAACAACAGGATGCTATTTGAGCACAGAATAATTCTTCAACCAATGAGATTGCAGTCTTTTTACTAATAAATTACAAAAATTCCATGTTTGTATTACTTTCTCTTTGAAATCACATAGTATATCATATCCTGGTTCTGATTTATCATATGGTGTAGGTGTTCCGACGGGAAAACCATTTCTTTCAATGTGGAACTCTTTTCTATTCAACAATCCAAATATACACCTAAAAAATAATGCTCTGTATTCGCTTGTAATCTGGAATAATGTATAAAAAAATAGTAAATATACATATGAAACGGTATCTAATAGGTAACCCCACAGATTTATATAACAACGTTGTGCCGTTTGTAGTTCTTGATCATTCGAATATACTAAAAACATAAGCTCAGTCTATATACATAATTCATGACAAACAATGTATTGCTGGATGCTGTTTAACGTTTCAAGTTTTTTCTTAGGAACACCTTCCTTTGATGCTATTAAACTAATGTTCTTAAACAGTTTGTTATTCCATTTCTTCAACGGCATCTTGATCTACTTCTTATATAACACAAAAAAATAAATTATATCTTTCACTAAATCAAACTATTAACAAGCTTTTTTCATTTTAATTTTTAAAAATGGCTGAATCTGATATATCAGGAGATCATAGGTACTTAATGATTTATCCAATATATTTCAATGTTGAAAGAAGTTTGAATTATGGAAGAAGATTACCAAAAGCATTGTGTTGTATATATTTCTCAGCTATTATCATAATGATTAGGTGAGAAACCAAATATTGGTGATGTAAAAAATGCATGTGAAAAACTGGGATTGAGTTATGTTTTACAAGTATTAATTGTGTAATTTATTTTGCTGTTAGAATAAAACTCATCCTCAAGATTTTGGTAATCCTGGTCGTATTGCAGTAAACATACTAAATGATGAAAATCAACCAAAAATTCCAGATGTAACCAATAGTATTTCTTGATTTATTGATGTTTTAGAAATCAAACTTCTGCGAGAAATAGGTAAAATCATGCCAACATGTAGAGCAGTTGTAAAACAAGCTTCAAATGATAATGAGACAAAAGCATCAAAAAAGAAAGGAAAGAAAGGAAAGAAATAATTTATTCTTTATTTTTTTATTAGAATACTTTTTGTTTAAATTGATTAAATTATTTTTATTTCATAATAAAACATTAAAATATAACAAAAACTATAATGTAACTCAATGAAAGTAATTAAAACGCTTTAAATTTTAAAAATATTGTAGATAATTGTATTAGATTTATATATTCATGAATATAAACTTAATTTCCTGGTGGAGGTACAGTTTCTCCAATGTAATTAGCTGGTGGTGGAGGTATTACTGGTGCTATTCATAATAAATAATAATAATAATAATAACTATACGAGGACTAGGACTAATGTTATGTAATTTCATATATTGTAGAAATTGAGATGGTAATTCTTCCAATAAAGCCTTTGTTAACGCTAATGGATCTTTATCTATGAAGTCTTTCATTGGTACAAATTGAACAATATCTGGTCTTGCTGGTTTTTCACCACTTTCACTAACAAGTGGATTTTTATCACCATCTAACTGTTCCATATTACTAAAATCAGCTTCTCCAACTCCAACTATTAATATAGACATTGGTAAACTACTTGCACTTATAATCTTGCTAACTGTTACTCCCATATCATTGATTACACCATCTGTTATTATTAATAAGACTAAATACTTCTCACCTGGTTTATAAGTCTTTGCTAACCTAATAAATAGAATAGATTATAATATTATAATATTATACTTTGAAGCTTCACCAACAATTCTTGAGAATAACGACTGACTGTATAAACCAATTTTAGTTATTGACTCTCTATATATACTCAATATTCCTGCAGTTCCTTCCACTTCTGGATTATTATTATTGAAATTCAATGGGAAACAGTGATTAGGTTTACCATCAACTACACCACCAAATCCATACACTGGGAATAACCTATCATTATCATAGAACTCTAAAACACTTCCTACAGAATAAATTGCTCTTTCATATTGATTTAAAGTACCTTCTGGATCAATGTAATGGAGTGATGTTGGTTGTGATGGATCTCCATTTGTAGCAGCAAAGTCTATTGCTACCATAAAGTTCATTTCACATCCTCCACGAATATACTCTAAGAATGTTGGTTTAGGAACAACATTGCATTTTTCTATCTTTAAATATCCAACAGTGCTATTCTCTTTATTCTTTAATGGTATTAAGGGTGAATTGTTTTGCATATCATTCAAACATGTCTATTAATTGGATTATATGTAAATATAATACTTGACAGATAGCTGATATAACATGTGCTCCATTCTTACCCCATCTCATTATTCGAAAGTTCAAAGGTCGAAACTATTATATAAAAAAATGATTATATATATAATATATATACATTATCTCCATTACATAATGGTTGAATATTAATTGTAAAATCACTGAATTCTAAATTATTATCTTCTTTCTTTACTACTTCAGTTCTGTAGCATGCATCATCCCCCATTTTACTATATCTAAATACTTGGATAAAGTAATAAAATCCATCTTTCAAAGTACAATCTCTTAATGTAAATTGAAGTTCTACAACTGCATTTTTGATTGGACATTTCTTCAGCTTTTATGTTGATTAATCCTCTTTTACTATCCTTTCCTTTAACCAATGGCATGGTCACTTGACAACATCTTGAAGCTATTACATTAGCAAGAACCTATAAAATCTTGCTTTGCTAAATCTAATTATACCAATTAAGGAATTAAATGGTCAATTTAGTTAACCTAAAAAGATATGTGTGTAGAATCACTAACAACTCCATCTGCATCAAATACATCAAATTTTATAATTTGATTTTCTTCAAAACGATAAGTGAATGGGAAATGATGAGTAAATTGAGGACTAATTTATAAAACAATATTAATACTTTGTATTATCGATCAATACTTCTGTTCTGCCAATTTCAACCCAACCATCCAACTTCTTTTCATAAAACACTACAAATGGGTCAGATTTTGAATCCTGATCTAACTCAATTAAATTCGCGCACGATATAATTAACTGTAAATATATAGTAACAAGAACATACTTCCACTTGTGAAGAAAGAGCATTTGATGGATTTAGAAGCTCAGCTGCTTCTTGAACATCATCTATTACTTCTGCGGCTTCATTTGCTTCGGCATCCTCACCGGAGGTATATCAACTAATTGTGGAGTGCTTTCAGCACAACCCATTTTAAATATTAAATTTTTGATTGTACAAAAATTAATATCTATAATGCAAATAGGGATTTGTATACTTGACTCAGATCGTGCTTTTAAGAATTTTTTGAAAGATTTTTCTATGTAATACCATAAAACATGATAAAAACAATAAAAATCTATTATTTAATGAAACATTAAATATCTTAATTATCACTGGTTTAATAAACGATCAATTAATTCTGTCTAAGTATGTTCTCTTCTTCCTCTTCTCTTGTTCTTTCTACTAAAATCATGGATTTATGTTCTTTACATTCTTTAACATCTAGTTTATTAAAAAATTAGAATGATTATAATTAATATACCTGCAAATGAAAAGACTCCAAAGACTCCAGTTGACTAATACTCAACTCATTAATATCTTTTCCAAATATATGTTTATACTGAATATCTAATATTGAACAGTTTGAATATTCTCTTCCATTAATTTACTAATTAGTTCATCTATATTATTATTACCTTCGATGTCATTTTTTTTTATTATTATTATTATCATTCATTTTTATCATTTCAGGTTGAATAACAACAGATGGAGACTTAGGAAATTGTTTTATCGATTTTGTCTTTGTTAATGTTAATGGTGGTGGTTGAGGATTTGATATTGCAGGAGTATGAGGAAGTGATTGCTTCTGTATTGGTTCTACTGTTTTATCATTACTCTTACCACTATTATGAGATGATTTCTTCTTTTGATTCTTTTTATTGTTACTTTTTTTTGTATTTATTAAATTTGAATTATCATTCTCTAAACCTTCAACTATATTACTATCATCATCTTTTAATATTTCATTCTCTTTATTCCATGATTCTAATAATATCTTTTTACATTCTCCTTTACATAAATCTAAAGCAACTTTACCACTTTTGTTTTTATTCTTTCTGGGAATTTAATGATAATAAATATTCTATACAATTTTTATAAATTTCGTTCAGCACATAAGTGAAGAATTGTATTCCTATTCCATTACTATAAAATATAGTTCCACTATCAACAGCTTTTCATTAATTTCAATATATCACAAATATCTTTGTCATTTCGATTTCTTTGAATTAAACAGTGATAAGCAGTTAATCTATTATTACTTAT
>NGBS01000431.1:0-15897 GCA_002245135.1 Proteromonas lacertae | reverse complement strand
AGAATCACTATCCCAAAAGATGAAAGCAACAAAAAAAGAACTATACAAAACACTTGACCAATACTTTCTAAAACAAGAATTTGATTTTTGCTGGAACTCCACATTAGAAGTGTTTGGTTGTATTCCTCATACCAAAGTAAATATGCATAAGTATGTATAAAAAATCTATATAATTGATTAGTGTACCTAGTAAATCTCCTAAACCAAAGAGTGGACATACACAATTAGTAAATCATTTTCCTCATATTGGTTGTTTAACCACAAAAATAGGTTTAATACGAAGTCTTCGTACATTTTATTTAACGAAAGGATATTCTTTGTTTGGTACTACTCCCAATACATACATTATAACAGATGCCAGTTCAATTTCAATGACAACGGGTTCAACAATGGAATGGAAAGATTTTCTAACACATTATAATAAAATATCAAACCACAAGTTTGATAGTGATAGTGATTCTAGTTTATACACATTAAGGCCTAAATATTGTGAAAAGAATGTTTGGATAGTCAAAACCATCCGGTTTGAATTGTGGTAGAGGTATTCAAGTGTTTAATGACTTAAGAAAGATAGTAAATTTCATAAGATGTAATCACAAAGGAACTGAATTTGTGGTACAAAAGTATATAGAAAGACCATTATTATATGAAGGTAAGAAAAATTTGATATAAGACAATGGGTGGTAGTATCAAATGACATGGATATATATTTTTATAAAGAAGGTTATATTCGTACAAGTAGTGAGAAGTTTAGTTTAGATTTAAAAGATAATAGTAAGATGGTTCATTTAACAAATTATTGTATGCAAATAAAAAGTGAAAATTTAGGAAAGTTTGAAGAAGGAAATACATTAAGTTATAAACAATTAGAAGATTTTATAAATGAAAAAATGATTAAGAATAGTAATAATAATAATAATACAGATCGATTAATTGATTTTAATAAAGATATAATTCCTCGAATGAAGGATATTGTTATTGATACAATATTATCTGTAAATAGTAAGTTTAAATAGTGGAAATAGTAATAGAAATTGTTTTGAATTATATGGTTATGATTTTATGATAGATGAAGATCTACGTATTTGGTTAATTGAAATAAATACAAATCCATTTTTAGGAGTTCAAAACCCTTGGCATCAGAATCTATTAAAATGAAATGTCTGAAGATTTATGTCAATTAATAATTGATCCTTATTATCCTTGTCCTGAGAAATATAGAGGTTTCTTACATTATAAAGTGGATAATGGTTATGAATGTATCTATTCAAAGAATGGAACAATTCCTGTTGAACATAAATATAGTCATATTAGAGATTTAGAATGGTATTATCCAGTTGGAATACCTAAAGATTATTATAATAATATTAATAATAATGATTTAACTGTAGATAATACTGCTAAAACAACAACAACAACAACAACTACTACTACTACTATTACCACTACTACTACAAATAAGAACAATAATACACCATTATCATCATCTCCAAAAGAAAATAAAAGTAATGATAATTCATCAACAGTATCAAACAAAAAGACAAACATAATCGGATCTCCAATAAAAGTAAAAGAAAGTTCAAAGACAATAAACAGACTAGCTTCAGCTAAAACTGACAATAATAATAACAATAATAATAATAAGAAAACTAGACACAACATTAGAACAAAAGAAATTATTAAATGTACTAAAATATGAAGAGATTAAAAAGTTCGAAATTCCACATAAGAACAACAATAATAATCATTATAATTATAAATATACAAAAAGTAAAGTATATGAAACAAAACAACCATCAGCAACAACACCATCGCCATCAAATAATAACAGTAAAACACCAACAATAATTAGAAAGCCATTATTACCAACAATGGTTGGATTACCAGAAACACCACCAACAAATACAAACTCTAAATCAAAAAGAATAACTAAAAAGTCATCATCAGCCAGATCAAATAGTGCTCCAATTAAAGAAGAAAGTGCATCAACATCATTAGAATTGAAGAAGAAAGAATTAAAAGATAGTAATAATAATGGAATCTATTCACCTATAATGAAAGAAAGTAGTAAAAAGAAAAGAGTAGTTATTGTGAATAATAATAATAATGTTATTAATAATGATGAATGCACAATAGTAATAGAACATCTAATAGAAGAATTAAACAGTATATATATATATATATATAAAGTATTAGATATAATTATTAATAGAAAAAGGATATCATATTAGTAAGAATGAAGAAGGTAGGATTGAATTAGTAAAAGGTTCACTTCCTAGTTTATTGGGTAAAGAAAAGAATATTGCAATTGATAATTATATGAAATTATTTTTAAGTGAATTATATAATTTATGCAAAGATAAAAAACAAATTCAAAATTTGTTAAAGAATGTATATATATATTATATATATATTTGAAATTATAATTATATTATAGAACACAATAAACTTACTATGGCTAATCTTAAATCCTATACATGAATGTATATTTAGTAATAAGCAAATCAAATATTCGATAATTCGATGTTTATATACTCTGTTGAATAATATATATATATCCAATTATCATTCAATTATTAATTTACCTAAATTAAGTGATGTAAATGAATTTATAGAAAAGAATTTTGATATTTTTATAAAAATACAAGATAACAATATAATAAATCAAGTGAAGAATGTAATGATATATATTCTCATATATCATTTAAGAAATATTCACATAGAAAATAGTTATAGTTCAAATTTATTATATTTTATCTTGCCATTTTTATTGTATTTATATAATTACTATTTATTATAATGTAGATATTTGCTCAATATAAAAGATCCAATAATTAGTGTTCATGATATAAGGTTTGTTCCAAATAGTCTTTTTTTGACACTTGAAAGTGTAATTATTAATAGAAGTTGGAATTGTAGCTCGATATTTAAAAAGAATGGAAACTTATCTATAGTATCGATTAATGTTATTATTTTCAATAGATTATTCAAAATGAATGTAGAAAAGAATTAGAAAGAAGAGATCACAGTTTAATAAAAAAGACATTTATTCATAAATAACTCATATATATTTTTATCTTTCTATAGTATTTGTTTGATTGATTAAAATAGAATTGATATTATTCTTAATCAAATAAAGTTTGAGAAAACGGTTATTTTTTGTGAATTTAATATTCAAGGTCTAAACTAATTCTGATTGGTTAATTTTAATTTTACTATTTAATTTTTTTATTACTCTAAATATAATAATTATGGATAGAAATAACCAACAAAGTGTTATGAACTGCCTTTCTGATCTCTACGAAAAGCAAAAAGAAAAGTCAGAAGAATTCTACAATTATGTTAGAAAAATTATGAAAGAAAATGATATAATACAGCCAGAACCAGTAGATTTGTTAGTAAATGAAATGATATTATCATTGATAAAGTTTCATTGTGTAAATGAGCTAGATTATATACCCCAACGAATAAATTCAATTATTAACTATGCCACTGGAAACATTACACAACAATGTTCTTCAAAAATGGAATTTCTTTTTAACTATTACCGAAATTTAATAATCCAATACGCCTCAATTATGAATATTACTCAAGAGACTATTCTGCTTTCTTCATTCGTATTTAACAAATATTATAACAGTGAAACATTTAAATACATTTGTACTTACTGTAATGCTGAATTAACTAGTGATATGGATTTAAACGAAAAGAATTGCGATTCATGGATGGCTAATATTCGTGAAATAGTTATGGTAATAATATACATGTGCAACAAGTTCAATGATGATTATGCTGAAACAAATTTAGTTGCAGTTCAAGAATGTATTCTTTTATTTCATTTAGAAATTCCAATTACGCTTTTAAAAAATCTGGAATATTATATTTTTATATTATCTAATTTGAGTTTATATGCACCTTATGAAGAAATTATTAATTATACCAATAAAAGTGTGTGTGAAATGATGATAGGAATAAAGTATAATAATCCAAAATGCACAGTATGTGATAAATACATAAACGAAAAAGTCAGAAATCGAATTCCCACATTTCCAAGAAGATTTCAAACAACTTTCTTTTAAATATATATATAATTAACTTAATTATCTTTTTTAAAATTTATTATGGTATTACTATTCATAACATAATTTATTACACAATGTAAGCATTATATATAATAAAAATAAAATTCAACTACTACTTAAAAATAATTTCATATAATTATCAATTGCAATATTCTTTTCTTTACCCAATAAACTAGGAAGTGAACCTTTTACTAATTCAATCCTACCTTCTTCATTCTTACTAATATGATATCCTTTTTCTATTAATAATTATATCTAATACTTTATATATATATATATATATACTGTTTAATTCTTCTATTAGATGTTCTATTACTATTGTGCATTCATCATTATTAATAACATTATTATTATTATTCACAATAACTACTCTTTTCTTTTTACTACTTTCTTTCATTATAGGTGAATAGATTCCATTATTATTACTATCTTTTAATTCTTTCTTCTTCAATTCTAATGATGTTGATGCACTTTCTTCTTTAATTGGAGCACTATTTGATCTGGCTGATGATGACTTTTTAGTTATTCTTTTTGATTTAGAGTTTGTATTTGTTGGTGGTGTTTCTGGTAATCCAACCATTGTTGGTAATAATGGCTTTCTAATTATTGTTGGTGTTTTACTGTTATTATTTGATGGCGATGGTGTTGTTGCTGATGGTTGTTTTGTTTCATATACTTTACTTTTTGTATATTTATAATTATAATGATTATTATTGTTGTTCTTATGTGGAATTTCGAACTTTTTAATCTCTTCATATTTTGGTACATTTAATAATTTCTTTTGTTCTAATGTTGTGTCTAGTTTCTTATTATTATTATTGTTATTATTATTGTCAGTTTTAGCTGAAGCTAGTCTGTTTATTGTCTTTGAACTTTCTTTTACTTTTATTGGAGATCCGATTATGTTTGTCTTTTTGTTTGATACTGTTGATGAATTATCATTACTTTTATTTTCTTTTGGAGATGATGATAATGGTGTATTATTGTTCTTATTTGTAGTAGTAGTGGTAGTTGTTGTTGTTGTTTTAGCAGTATTATCTACAGTTAAATCATTATTATTAATATTATTATAATAATCTTTAGGTATTCCAACTGGATAATACCATTCTAAATCTCTAATATGACTATATTTATGTTCAACAGGAATTGTTCCATTCTTTGAATAGATACATTCATAACCATTATCCACTTTATAATGTAAGAAACCTCTATATTTCTCAGGACAAGGATAATAAGGATCAATTATTAATTGACATAAATCTTCAGACATTTCATTTAATAGATTCTGATGCCAAGGGTTTTGAACTCCTAAAAATGGATTTGTATTTATTTCAATTAACCAAATACGTAGATCTTCATCTATCATAAAATCATAACCATATAATTCAAAACAATTTCTATTACTATTTCCACTATTTAACTTACTATTTACAGATAATATTGTATCAATAACAATATCCTTCATTCGAGGAATTATATCTTTATTAAAATCAATTAATCGATCTGTATTATTATTATTATTACTATTCTTAATCATTTTTTCATTTATAAAATCTTCTAATTGTTTATAACTTAATGTATTTCCTTCTTCAAACTTTCCTAAATTTTCACTTTTTATTTGCATACAATAATTTGTTAAATGAACCATCTTACTATTATCTTTTAAATCTAAACTAAACTTCTCACTACTTGTACGAATATAACCTTCTTTATAAAAATATATATCCATGTCATTTGATACTACCACCCATTGTCTTATATCAAATTTTCTACCTTCATATAATAATGGTCTTTCTATCACTCTATTTAAATATTCAATGAATTATTTAAAGGAATTGTATAACTTAGAAGTACTAACTGTTTCAAGTATGTAACTTATATACAATTTGATATATAGATACACAATTAGTTGATTTAGGAATTGAAATATTATCTAGTGTAGTTAAATACTTACCGAAACTAAAAGCACTTGATATTTCTTGTATTTGTACTGTTTTATTAATAATAGATGCAATGACAAAACATAGAGGATTATTTAAAATATTAAATGAAATTAATAAGTTTTGCAGAAATATAGAATCATTAATAATAGATGAAAATGAAATATGTAATGAATCTGCAACAGAATTGAATAAATTTCTCTTGTCACATCTACAGCTGAAGAGAATTGTTTTTTCATGTATTAAATAGTATTTTACTAATTATATAGGCAAAAATTTGGATGAACAGAGTAGTAATGTTTTAATAGAAGGATTTAAAAACCTATATAATCTTGAAGAACTTTCAATATCTAACTTCAAAGTAAATCCAAATACTCTAAAATTGCTTTTCACATATTTGAAACAGAATAATAAAATGAAAGAATTAACCATTCAATGTATTATTGAAGTATTTTATAATTAATTGAATAGATTGTAAGTTTGATAATAGCATGATTACTCAATTTGAAGAATCATTAAAATGTTTTAATGATTTAGAAGCACTCTGTCTTCAGAATTGTAATCTCGATAATACAAGTATTAGTTATTTGAAAGAAGGTTTAAAGAATCTTCACCAATTAGTAGTATTAGATTTATCATGTATTTAATATACAGTTATTTATCTATTATTAGATAATAATATTGATTTATATGGAGTTGGTATATTATGTCTTTGTTTTAACTCACTCCAAGTTTTAAATATATTAAAGTTGGAGTATAATCTATTTGGAATTGAAGGAATTTTGATATTAAGTAATAATATTGAACAACTACATAATTTAAAAAATCTATACATTATGGGTAATAATTTTGGTGAAGCAGGAATTGTTGAAATACTTGATACAGCCGTAAAAGAAACAAAGATAATCATCCAAAATTCATACAAGAGATTATGTAAGATTTATTCAATAGAAAAACTACACAAAATAATTCATTTGATTAAAGGAGAAGATAGAGGAAGAAAAGCATGGTATTATTTAGAGATAGAAAAGAATAACTATGAAGACTTCATTGCTGTAGCAAATGGTAGTAATAATATTAACTTAGATGATTTTGGAAATGTAATTTACAGTGCATATGGAGATAATCCTCCTCAAGATATAAGAAACAAGGTTGATAGTGAATATCCAAATATTTATGAATGATAATCATTTTTAATTTATTTTTTTAAGAAAAAATATGAATCAAACATTACTCAAGCTTTTCAACTAAAAACACAAAATATTAAAAAATAAAACAAGATAATGATATAAAAAATTAGTTAAATATCTCTTATTAGTAATTTCTATTACCACAAGCTGAACCATAGAAATTATCAAAACATTCACATTCTCCTGTATCTTCATCACAAACTCCATGTCCACTGCAATATCTATACACTCCATTCACTTCTTGTGTTGGACATTTCTTTATACTACAATCATATCCTTCAAATCCTTTATTACATTTACAGTAATAAAGAACATCATCATCTGTATTACTTAAATATGGCGGTGATTCTGTTCCACTATCTTTCAATTTAACACACTCACCTCTACCATTACAATTATTAGGACAATTAATTCTTCTGCAATTATAACCTGTATAACCACTTTCACATTCACATGTACCACTTCCTCTGTTACATTCTCCTAAACCACTACATTCTGATTTTGGATGATACTCAGTGTTATGAATTGTTAGTGTAATTGTAGTATTACCTTTGTAAATCTTTACCACTGTTATTGTTTCAAGTACAACATATATTTTTTCATTGATACTTTGAAGCATTCTACCTCTTATATCATTATTATCATTTCCATCATTTTCTTGTTGATATAACAATCTTGTTATTTGTCTATTTTCCAAATCTTTAATAACTTTGTCTATACAATAATCTTGTTCTTCTGGAATTTCCGTTCCTTTTACTGTTATTTCTTTCCACGTATTACCTCCATCAATAGATTTACAATAATGAACCTCAGTAATAGGATAAACTTGAGTAGTCATATTTTCAAATTCTACAATTGTAAATTCACCACCTACAACTAATAAAGATTGAGCTAAAATAGTTTTATCTTGGAATATTGCTGAAACATCAAAATATATATTCTTTGCAGGATATGGTTCATTTTTACTTTCATTATTTTTCTTTTCAACAATTTGTGATATATTATTCCATATTAATTCTTTACTCACAGTATCTTCTTCTAGTTCATCTGTTGTACCAGTAGATGAACCAGATGATGTATCAGTATTATCAGGAATAGTATCAAATGATGGATTAGGTCCTAAAGAGTATCTATCACCATATTGATATATTAAATCTCCAATTGAACTACTAGTTAAAGTAACTGTATTACCATTTGCACCAGCTAATAAGAAACATTTTCCTTTTGGTTTTTGATCTTTATTCACTAATTCAAAAGTAGTTGTCATTTCTACACAATCACAGGTCTTATTATCTTCCTTACATATAGGTAGGTGAAATTGTGGACATTTTCTATCACATATTTCAGAAGCAACACATGAATAATTTGCTGAACATATTCCATTATCACACCCTCCTGTATCTCCACTACTTAATTTACAAGGTTCACCATTCAAACATCTATCTTCTTTTGTACAATTACACTTTTCTGAATAACATACTCCAGGATATGTTTCAACTGAACTATCATTAGAAGGACAATGTGAAACACATTCAACTCCATCGTCAGTATTATTACATAATGAAGTACAAACACCTTTAATACAAATACCATATTCATCTGAATTTTCAAACACACATATATTACCATTTGGACATCTTCCTACATCTGTATTAGAATTATTTGAAGTACAAGTACATAAACCATTTTTACATACAGCTGGTAATTCATCTGTGGAATTGCTACAATCTGCAATACAAATTTCACCATCAGAATCAGGTATTAAACATGGATTATTTTCACATTTACATACTCCATAATCACACATTGGACTTTCACCTATCTTACAGTTTATAAAACAATCATTTCCATTAATACAAGGTGTAGCAGGACTTGGATTCTTTTCACATATACAACTTTGATTTCTACAAACTCCAGGTGTAAATGTGTTATTAAATTCATTACAATTTGCAAGACATGCTTTACCGTCAGTATTATTAGCTGGACCACTAAATGTTATAGTACAATAATCTAAAACTTCTATACATTCTCCATTTTTACAATATCCCATATTACCAACATTATCACTATTTGTAGTATTACTAACACCAAAAGTACACTGCTCTCCATTTACACAATAACGATTATCGTCAGTGATATTAAAACATTTACATTCGATTTTACCATTTGTATTATTAGAACAAATTCCACGACTATTTTCATCACCACATTTTGATAAACATAATTCACCTATTTTATCATTTGTACATACTTTTTGAATACATCGACATTCATCAATTATACATTTCACAATTTCGGTATCAGATTTACAAACATGACTATTACAATCATTAGTAACATTTCCTGGATTACAACGATCTATTTTACATTCACATTCATTATTAGCATTACAAATTCCAGGATGATCGTTGCTACAGTTTCCTAAACAACTTTGACCTATTGTATGGTTATTACAGTATTTGGGAACACAATAACATTCGTTATAAATACATAAACTATCACTAGTTGAATTATCACACATATTACAATCATTTGCACTCATACATTTGTTATTATCACTTGAACTTACATTCAATTTTAGATCACAAATACAAACACCTTCTTCATCACAATGACCATATACCATATTTCCACTTCCATCATTACAGTTATTCATACAACTTCGATGATAAGTATTATTGTCATTCTTATTACAGATATTTTCTACCATCACACATTCTCCTTTCTTACAAATTCCACGATATGTTTCGTTTGATAATCCAATTCCAAATGTACAACTTTCACCATTCACACAATCAGAATTGTCATCAGATATATTAAAACATTCACATAATATCGTATTTGATTCTGTATTATTTCGACAAATACCACGACTACTCGAATTACCACAATCACTTAAACATAATTCACCTATTACACTACTATTACATACTTTCTGAATACATCGACATTTTCCATCAACACATTCACTTTCTTCACTTTCAGTATCACATTCTTTATTACATGGCTTACCTATCTCACATTCACTTTGGTCACAGTAACATTTACCATTTAAACACATTCCTGTTTTGTTGTTTAAACATTCATTCAAACAAATCTCACCATCTCGTTTATCAAAACAATTATCAGCAAAACATTCACATTTACCTTCGAAACAAATACCAGTCATATTCGAACCATTACTATCACAATTACAAGAATCACCACTTAAACAAGGAGGATCATCTACACATATACATGTCTCATTCATACAAATTCCATCCATTGTATTATTATTTTCACTAAAACAGTGATTCATACATAATCGACCATCAGTATTACTTCCATTCAAGGACTTACAGATATTTTCTACTATCTCACATTTTCCTAACTTACAGATTCCTCGATATGTTTCATTTGAACTTCCAATTCCAAATAAACAGTCTTCTCCATTTACACAATATTCATTTTCTTCACTTTTATTATAACATCTACATTCGATTTTACCATTTGTATTATTAGAACAAATTCCACGACTATTTTCATCACCACATTTCGATAAACATAATTCACCTATTTTATCATTTGTACATACTTTTTGAATACATCGACATTCATCAATTATACATTTCACAATTTCGGTATCAGATTTACAAACATGACTATTACAATCATTGGTATCATTTCCTGGATTACAACGATCTATTTTACATTCACATTCATTATTAGCATTACAAATTCCAGGATGATCGTTGCTACAGTTTCCTAAACAACTTTGACCTATTGTATGGTTATTACAGTATTTGGGAACACAATAACATTCGTTATAAATACATAAACTATCACTAGTTGAATTATCACACATATTACAATCATTTGCACTCATACATTTGTTATTATCACTTGAACTTACATTCAATTTTAGATCACAAATACAAACACCTTCTTCATCACAATGACCATATACCATATTTCCACTTCCATCATTACAGTTATTCATACAACTTCGATGATAAGTATTATTGTCATTCTTATTACAGATATTTTCTACCATCACACATTCTCCTTTCTTACAAATTCCACGATATGTTTCGTTTGATAATCCAATTCCAAATGTACAACTTTCACCATTCACACAATCAGAATTGTCATCAGATATATTAAAACATTCACATAATATCGTATTTGATTCTGTATTATTTCGACAAATACCACGACTACTCGAATTACCACAATCACTTAAACATAATTCACCTATTACACTACTATTACATACTTTCTGAATACATCGACATTTTCCATCAACACATTCACTTTCTTCACTTTCAGTATCACATTCTTTATTACATGGCTTACCTATCTCACATTCACTTTGGTCACAGTAACATTTACCATTTAAACACATTCCTGTTTTGTTGTTTAAACATTCATTCAAACAAATCTCACCATCTCGTTTATCAAACAATTATCAGCAAAACATTCACATTTACCTTCGAAAACAAATACCAGTCATATTCGAACCATTACTATCACAATTACAAGAATCACCACTTAAACAAGGAGGATCATCTACACATATACATGTCTCATTCATACAAATTCCATCCATTGTATTATTATTTTCACTAAAACAGTGATTCATACATAATCGACCATCAGTATTACTTCCATTCAAGGACTTACAGATATTTTCTACTATCTCACATTTTCCTAACTTACAGATTCCTCGATATGTTTCATTTGAACTTCCAATTCCAAATAAACAATCTTCTCCATTTACACAATATTCATTTTCTTCACTTTTATTATAACATCTACATTCGATTTTACCATTTGTATTATTAGAACAAATTCCACGACTATTTTCATCACCACATTTTGATAAACATAATTCACCTATTTTATCATTTGTACATACTTTTTGAATACATCGACATTCATCAATTATACATTTCACAATTTCGGTATCAGATTTACAAACATGACTATTACAATCATTAGTAACATTTCCTGGATTACAACGATCTATTTTACATTCACATTCATTATTAGCATTACAAATTCCAGGATGATCGTTGCTACAGTTTCCTAAACAACTTTGACCTATTGTATGGTTATTACAGTATTTGGGAACACAATAACATTCGTTATAAATACATAAACTATCACTAGTTGAATTATCACACATATTACAATCATTTGCACTCATACATTTGTTATTATCACTTGAACTTACATTCAATTTTAGATCACAAATACAAACACCTTCTTCATCACAATGACCATATACCATATTTCCACTTCCATCATTACAGTTATTCATACAACTTCGATGATAAGTATTATTGTCATTCTTATTACAGATATTTTCTACCATCACACATTCTCCTTTCTTACAAATTCCACGATATGTTTCGTTTGATAATCCAATTCCAAATGTACAACTTTCACCATTCACACAATCAGAATTGTCATCAGATATATTAAAACATTCACATAATATCGTATTTGATTCTGTATTATTTCGACAAATACCACGACTACTCGAATTACCACAATCACTTAAACATAATTCACCTATTACACTACTATTACATACTTTCTGAATACATCGACATTTTCCATCAACACATTCACTTTCTTCACTTTCAGTATCACATTCTTTATTACATGGCTTACCTATCTCACATTCACTTTGGGTCACAGTAACATTTACCATTTAAACACATTCCTGTTTTGTTGTTTAAACATTCATTCAAACAAATCTCACCATCTCGTTTATCAAAACAATTATCAGCAAAACATCCACATTTACCTTCGAAAACAAATACCAGTCATATTCGAACCATTACTATCACAATTACAAGAATCACCACTTAAACAAGGAGGATCATCTACACATATACATGTCTCATTCATACAAATTCCATCCATTGTATTATTATTTTCACTAAAACAGTGATTCATACATAATCGACCATCAGTATTACTTCCATTCAAGGACTTACAGATATTTCTACTATCTCACATTTTCCTAACTTACAGATTCCTCGATATGTTTCATTTGAACTTCCAATTCCAAATAAACAATCTTCTCCATTTACACAATATTCATTTTCTTCACTTTTATTATAACATTACATTCGATTTTACCATTTGTATTATTAGAACAAATTCCACGACTATTTTCATCACCACATTTTGATAAACATAATTCACCTATTTTAGCATTTTTGCATGGCTGATATACACATTGACAACTACCATTAATATATTTTGATATTCCATTCTCACATTCAGTATTACATGATACAATTTCACAGACACTATTATTATATATTCCAACTTCAGTTCCATTCATACATATTTCACCTTCATTATATGATGAATTATAATATTCACAGTATCCATTATTACAAAAACCAGAAAGATTAGTATGTACACAGTCACTATCATTATAACACTCAGCAATTAAACTACTACATGATTTATTTTGACAAGTACCATACAATATATTACCATCATTAGTAAAATTTGTAAATATAGGACATCTAATACCATCATATGCATTTTCACAGATATTATAACACTTACCATTAACACATGTACCATCAACACATTCTTCACCGTTAATACAATTACGATTATCGTCAGTAATATTAAAACATCTACATTCGATTTTACCATTTGTATTATTAGAACAAATTCCACGACTATTTTCATCACCACATTTTGATAAACATAATTCACCTATTTTATCATTTGTACATACTTTTGAATACATCGACATTCATCAATTATACATTTCACAATTTCGGTATCAGATTTACAAACATGACTATTACAATCATTAGTAACATTTCCTGGATTACAACGATCTATTTTACATTCACATTCATTATTAGCATTACAAATTCCAGGATGATCGTTGCTACAGTTTCCTAAACAACTTTGACCTATTGTATGGTTATTACAGTATTTGGGAACACAATAACATTCGTTATAAATACATAAACTATCACTAGTTGAATTATCACACATATTACAATCATTTGCACTCATACATTTGTTATTATCACTTGAACTTACATTCAATTTTAGATCACAAATACAAACACCTTCTTCATCACAATGACCATATACCATATTTCCACTTCCATCATTACAGTTATTCATACAACTTCGATGATAAGTATTATTGTCATTCTTATTACAGATATTTTCTACTATCACACATTCTCCTTTCTTACAAATTCCACGATATGTTTCGTTTGATAATCCAATTCCAAATGTACAACTTTCACCATTCACACAATGTTCATTTATTACATTATCAATTTCATAACATTGACAACTAATTTTATTGTCTGTTGTATTTGTACAAATACCACGACTACTCGAATTACCACAATCACTTAAACATAATTCACCTATTACACTACTATTACATACTTTCTGAATACATCGACATTTTCCATCAACACATTCACTCTCTTCACTTTCAGTATCACATTCTTTATTACATGGCTTACCTATCTCACATTCACTTTGGTCACAGTAACATTTACCATTTAAACACATTCCTGTTTTGTTGTTTAAACATTCATTCAAACAAATCTCACCATCTCGTTTATCAAACAATTATCAGGCAAAACATTCACATTTACCTTCAAAACAAATACCAGTCATATTCGAACCATTACTATCACAATTACAAGAATCACCACTTAAACAAGGAGGATCATCTACACATATACATGTCTCATTCATACAAATTCCATCCATTGTATTATTATTTTCACTAAAACAGTGATTCATACATAATCGACCATCAGTATTACTTCCATTCAAGGACTTACAGATATTTTCTACTATCTCACATTTTCCTAACTTACAGATCCTCGATATGTTTCATTTGAACTTCCAATTCCAAATAAACCAATCTTCTCCATTTACACAATATTCATTTCTTCACTTTTATTATAACATCTACATTCGATTTTACCATTTGTATTATTAGGAACAAATTCCACGACTATTTTCATCACCACATTTTGATAAACATAATTCACCTATTTTATCATTTGTACATACTTTTTGAATACATCGACATTCATCAATTATACATTTCACAATTTCGGTATCAGATTTACAAACATGACTATTACAATCATTAGTAACATTTCCTGGATTACAACGATCTATTTTACATTCACATTCATTATTAGCATTACAAATTCCAGGATGATCGTTGCTACAGTTTCCTAAACAACTTTGACCTATTGTATGGTTTACAGTATTTGGGAACACAATAACATTCGTTATAAATACATAAACTATCACTAGTTGAATTATCACACATATTACAATCATTTGCACTCATACATTTGTTATTATCACTTGAACTTACATTCAATTTTAGATCACAATACAAACACCTTCTTCATCACAATGACCATATACCATATTTCCACTTCCATCATTACAGTTATTCATACAACTTCGATGATAAGTATTATTGTCATTCTTATTACAGATATTTTCTACTATCACACATTCTCCTTTCTTACAAATTCCACGATATGTTTCGTTTGATAATCCAATTCCAAATGTACAACTTTCACCATTCACACAATGTTCATTTATTACATTATCAATTCATAACATTGACAACTAATTTTATTGTCTGTTGTATTTGTACAAATA